>JAPYZE010000570.1:0-73813 GCA_030522805.1 Leptomastidea abnormis
TTATTATTTTTGAAAATTAATAAAATTAAAAAATTAATTAAAATAGATTTATTTTAGAGGAAAAAAATCTTTTTATTTATTTATTAGTTTAACAACAATTTGTACAAAGAAAAAATCACATTAAAAGTGCCAATCTGAAGAATCTGTTAAAGCATTATATACGCCTTAAAAATGGAAAAATTTAAAAATTAGTTGTAGAAATTTTTTTTTCATCAAAATAAATTCTGAAAAATGTTTACCTTTATATATAGGTATTAAGGTTATAATTAATCTAGTTAAAAAATAAAAAACATTTATTTTTGATCAGTAAAATTTAAAAGTTTATTTAAGCTTTATGTGATTTTTTTATCAAATTTTTTGTCGATACCAAAATTTTTCAAATTGATATATACTAACTTGAGTTACAGTTTTAGAAATAATAAAATAAGTCAATTTTCTAATTATTTATAATGATTTCATCAAATTTTAACCAAAAAAGTTGGTTCGAAGGGGTCTTTTTCTATTATTCTGGTACCGACAATTGGTATTCATTTTCTAAAGACATTGTCCAAATTTTGGACCTATCCGATGAAGAGAAAAATTTTAACTATACTGTGAGTGAAAAAATAATTTGATAAAAAATCACATAAAGTTTAAATAAACTTTTAAACTCTACTGATCAAAAATAAATGTTTTTTGTTGTTTTACTAGATTAATTAAAGCCTTAATACCTATGTATAAAGGTAAAAAATTTTTAGAATTTATTTTGATAAAAAAAAAATTGCTACAACTAATTTTATGAATTTTTCCATTTTTAAGGTGTATATAATGCCTTAAGCTTAAGAATAAAAGTTCTCGGAAATGTTCTGGTGTTAAACTGGATAAAATTTGGTAAGACCAAAATTCATCTGAATTGACTAACAAATTCTAAGGAAATTTATTCTTTTTTATTTGTTAAAAAGATTTTTCATTATTCAGTCACAATGTAGAACAGCCACAATTTTATTTTTATCAAGCAAGCAATCAGATATCATTACAGATATAAATTTTAAAAGCGTGGATCCTGAATTAGAATTTCTCAATACTTTTAATGGAATAATAAAAAAAGAACATCAATCAGAAAGACAAGCGAAAAATTCTGTAGATAAAAAATTTGAAAATTATAATTCGTATGATTTAGTTATTATTAACAATTTAGATAAATCTTAAGTAAAAAAAATATTTTCTACTTTAATGTATATCATAATTATGATATTTTAATTTTAAATTCAATTGTTTAATGATTAAAATAGAAGAATGAAAATAAAAGTTAAAAATATAATTTTATTTAAAAAGTATAAAGTTTCATAAATGTAAATTTATTTCTACATATCATTGTAAATGTTCAAACAATCTTATATAACAAGTTTATCTAATTTTTACCATATTTTGCTCTATTGGAATTACATAATCTTAACCAAGTAACAATAAAATTCAGCTAAGCGTAATATGAAGGCTGCGGATTTGAATCTTGTAAAAACTCAAGTTGCTCGCTAGTCAACTGTTTTGCCAATCCTTGAATTCCGTCTACAGTATTGCAATGTGTCCTTTTAAAATCACCCAAAGTTTGACGTATTGTAGTCTGTAATTGATACAAATAATAAATACATTTAATTGTATTACTATAGTAAAGTAACGATCTTCATTTCTTATACTTAAAATTTTATACATAAAAATTATTTACCGGAATGGGATCAGGATCGCTCATGTGAGAACTTAGAAGTTCAAAGAGAGGAGGAACGTCTTGAGGAATGTCATACGGATGAGCTAGTATATAAGCACACATTCCTAAAATACCAGCATGTTGCACATATATTGTTTGACTTGGATCAGGTGGTTCTTGCGTATTATGTTTCATTTGAGCCATTTTTATAAATTTGTCCTAAAAATATAAAATAATTATAAATTTATAAATTTATTAATAAAAACGTTATTTTTATTTAAAAAGCATACAATAAATAAAAAGATTCAGGTTTAATATTTGTAAAATAAAATACTTACCAAAAGAGCTTTTCTGTCAGTGATAAGGGTACAGTGTATCATGCCAGTAAGTACTTTAGCAGACTTCTCTCTAACTTCAATATTCTCATCCTGCAGTAATCTCAGCACCATAGACTGAATATCATCCATCCAATTTTTATTGCTTATCAAAATGTTAATATTATAGAATGTAACAACTTCAAGGAATTGAACTGTACTAATGCGCTCCGATCTAGACTCACTTTGTGATCCTTCCTTAATAGCTTCCAGTGCAACAGGAACATGTTTTGGTAACCATTCTGTTGCTGCAAGGTAAGCTAAAGTTTTAGAGCAGGTTACTGAAAGCTCTGGATAAAGCGTATTACTATTTTCCACTTTAACAAGTACAGGATACAGTTTGTAGAAGCTTGAGGTGAAGGAGTATTTCATAATTATCCAACGATTAATCATGAAACACAATGATTGCAAAAATTTTTGACTATTTTCTGAATCTTTATCCAACAGATTTTTTAATAATTTATGGTCGGGTTTCATAAATTCACTAATTCCTGAATATCCTAAAAAATTTTAATTATTTGTAAAAATATTCATGGTTGGTAGTATTGAATATAAAAATGAATAACAGTATTTAAAAGAGTTAAAAAAAAAAAATAAATAAATAAATAAAATGAAAATTTACCTAGTAAATCCATATCTAGTTCACTTTGGCTAATGATGTTAGAGTGGAAAATAATAGTCAAGATCTTAACTACCTCATCTCGCACCATGGCAAGGGGATTCTCATAAAGGTATTCTGTAAACTTCGGAAGAAAACCACGACCAAATTCACTAGCACGCCAAAGATGAAATAATACAAAAGATCTAAAGATTAAAAGACGTGCTTTCTCATTAACTGAACTTTTGCCACGTCCAACACGTAGTGTTTCATCTGTTAAGAATTGGACTAGCCAATGAATGCGATTGGGATCACGATTCAAGAACACCATTTGAAAGCAGGTAAGCCAATTTTGTTTTGTTTCTGAATTAGCCTTTTCTAAAGCTAATCTAATTAAAGGCAGCAGCTTTTCCCAGAGAGATTCGGTTTTTTCAAATGTCCAATGCTTCGCACCGCGTATTAGTCCTGCGAGGAGCTCTGCAGCACAACGTTGTGCACCTTGGCGCTCGTCCCATATCAAATCTTCCAAGTGTGGCAAAAAAAGGTCGAGATGATCGTCACCATGATTACGAAAAAGGCCTGCGAATGTTAAACTGGTAATCGAGTTGAAACTTTCCTTATTATTTTTCACATCCAAACTATTAAATTTGACAAGCTGTTTGACATTTTTTGCGTTGCTAAAAAATGCGTCCACTTCTCGCTCTTGTTCGCTCATTTGACGGCTATTTCGATCGAGACTAGGCTGTTCCGACGACGGCGCATAAACCTCGAGGCTCTTCGGCCAGCAATAAAAGCCCACATGCTGCTTGTGCACAAAGCGAGGCTCATCCCATTCCTTTGCATTCGTGGGCCAGTTCTTTGGACTATATTGTAACCACTGATTGTCGGATCTCACACCTTGTTTCATAGGGCTTTCGTTGCTTGGAACATCTATTGTTATCTGAAAACATTATTAAAAAGTGACATTTCTTTTATTACAAATAAGTTTTTAATTTTAAATAAATACCTTTTTATGTTTTCGTTTAAGCTGATAAAGAATTTTAGGCATTATATTCCAAGCCATTTTTCTCTCCGCAATTAAATCATGATTCAAGGCATTTAAAAAGTAACGAACAACTGTTGACGATAATGCATGTTCTGGATGAATTAAACTAGAAACAAATTTAATAGCCATCTGCCGGTGTCGCCAGTGCAGATTTCGTTCTGATGCGATAGTAATCAAATTATCTAAAATGGCGTTGTACACTTGCAAATTTTTTAAACCCATTGCCTTTGAAATTTCAATTCCATTTTTGACATCAATTTCGGTTGGATGAAGTTCATTTGGCTTTAAACCACATTCCCACAATTTGGAAGCAGCTGCTATACATTGGTCTGGCACATCTAAAGTAATATTCATTGTTGAATGGAAGTAATTTGACATGATAAAACTCTCCTGGAGCCTAATTGCCGATAGTTTTTCTGTTGGTTTGGACAATACCAAAGCTGGCAGTAAATCTAATAAATTTTGCCAATTGCCTTGTAAGAAATGATCACTTTGAGTCAGCAAATAAAGAACACCCTGAAAATATTGTAAAGACTATGTAATTAATAAGAATATCTTAAAAACATTGATAAAAAAATTAAATTTACTGACTTTGTATGCATCATGGTGAATCTCTGTATCTTTATTAAGAATTTCTACTATAAAAGGTAGAACTTGCTCTTCAGAATATGGCGCAACTTCAAAAATTCCTCTTAGAATAGTCTGAGCCTTACGGCGAATTTCGCTATAACGGCTAACGCTAAGTTTAAATAAATTTAATATAATGTCTTTATTGGTTTGAGTAATAGGGTGACTTGAGTGTCCTTCGCGGCATTCATGTTGATAACATACGAATATCTTTACAACCAGAAGCAAATATTCTTTATCTTTTTTTATATTCATTTCCACTGATTTCATCATCATGTTTAAATAGCTACGCATTGCAATTAAACCGTTTGATTTTTCGTATGAATCACCCTCCAACTTTTGCCAAATCTAAAATCATAAATTATTTTAATTTAAACTCATATGGTAATTGAATGTCATCAAAAAATCAAATAACTTATTCTCTATACCTGTAGTAAAAGAAGTAAACTTTTTGTATCATCTTCAACGTTTTCTAACATTATTTCTTGAAGTTTAGCCATAAGTTGGACTAAAAAGCATCTAACATTATTACCATCAGGCATTGATATTTTGAAATTGGCTCCAGTAAATGGCTTGAATTTGGCTGTACAAAATTTGTACTGTTTATTAAGTAAGGGAGGTTCGTCCCAAATAGGCAGTACAGTATCACACCCTTCAATAACACTGTTAATAATTCTTAAATTTTTTTGCAATTCATCACTAAAATAAAGAAAGTTAGATGAGTTACACAAGAAAATTAAATTTCATTTACATTTTTTATAAATTTCTTACCGTGAGAACAAATTTGTTTTATTAACATAATTTTGTATTGCACTAACAGAAGGAATAAAATAACGGGTAAATAAACTCTGAGCTGTGTTAAATTTTTGCTCATCTGACGTAGGCCAATTGATTTTGATGGATTCTCTATCTACACTTTCACCCCAATCTTTCCAATGTGGATACTCTGAGTTATTAAGATGAACAGATTTAAAAAATATATCTACATCACAAAAGGCTTTAAATATTTTTTCTAACATACTACAGCATATCGCAATACTTTCACGGCATTTGGAGAGCATAACTTTGTCAATAATATCCTTAATAATATCTATGTAAGGCAAAAGGGTGTCCCATTGAGTGTTTATTATATTTTCTAATAGTAGCAGTGGATAAAGTAATTGATTCTCTGGTTGTTCTTCAATAGTATGATCTTTAAGATAATCTAAAATTACACCCGTAAGATAAGGCATTAGGGCTTTCAGAGTCAATGTACCTTTCCAGAGACTAAATTTACCACATATTGTAGCTACCATATGGCCTGCAATTTTAATTTCAAAATTTTCTTCTGCAATAAACGATCGAAGTTTATTCAACATGCTAGTAAATATTATATCACTAGTTTGACTTATGAGACATGTAAAAGTCTCTGACAAAATTTGATCAATATATTTTTCTACTGCACTTTTGTTAACTACATTAGTATGACTATCAATTCTGATAGACTCTTGAGTACTACATCTAATAAATGTAAAAACTCGGTCCATAAATTGTAAGACAAAGTCTTCAAAACGTGCAGTCTCTTCACAAATTATTTGATCTGCCTCGCTTTTTTCAAGATTTGATTTAGAGCAGTCAACAATAGGAATTAGTAATGCACAGATTCTTATAAAATTTAAAGCAGCTAAAAAATTCTTGAGTTCATTTGGATTTAATCCAGACAATGATGCAAAAAGAAGTGGCATTACGTGCGTTGGCCCCTCCGGAAATGCGTAAGCTAATAAAATATTTAATGTTAAAATCATATTAAAAGTTTATCATAGCTAATAATTATTGTATCTATTTAGTTAAATATTGAAATAGTTAAATAAAAAATTACCTTTGTCATAAAATCGGGAACCCTGAACAAGTGGTCTCATTATTACTGACATACAGTTAAAGACAGATGATAATTTGTCTCGTTCTGTGTCTGCCTCAAGCAAGGGATACAATTTTTCTAGTACTTTGGGAATAACTAAATTTGGCCGCAAGTAAGCCAAGTTTTGTACAGCATCATAAGTACTTGAAGTAAAAATAGCAATAAGTGCTATTGGCAGCATACTTGTGACAAAAGCATCAATATTTGCATCTGATAATTTATGACTGTCTGGAATGGGCGTTTCCCATGTTTCATTTTCATAACGTTCTCTGAAAAAAAAAATAAAATTAATGTTGAACAATATTAATTAAATATTATATATTAATTTGAGACAAATTAGATAAAGGTACCTTCGAAATCTTCTGATAACAAAATATGTAATACTTGTAAATAAATTTTCTAGATCCAAAAACCACATACCACAATTAGCAGGATGAAAATAAGTTTCAACAGTCTTCAGAAATTTATCCAAATAAATTTGTGCATCAGATTTGTCCCCCTAATAACATAGTAAATATATTACTATCAGAGAAATGAAAAAAAAAAATTATTTTACTCACCAACACTGATACTATCCACTCAGCTGTATAGTATGAATATCCAAAATTCAGAGTTTTACATTTTATCTTTTTATAACGCACAGGTAAATTCAAAGCATTTAAAATTCTTGTGAACATAATTGGAATGTAGGGATTCCAGTCGATATACCCAATATTATTAGATGCTAATTTTGCCATAATATGCATCATTTCATCGTCACTAAATTTCAAGTAATGATAAGTTTCCCAAAATTGCATAAGTTCATGAAACCTTAACTGATGACCTAGATTGTGGTGTTCTGGAGTTAATTTGACTGGTAAAAACTGTCTTAGAAACATAATAGTCTCTTTTATTTTGGAGTTACATGGGTACAAATAAGGTCTCAATTCATCTAATATTTCTTGAGTTGCTGTTAACTAAAAGAATTAACATAAAGTTTATAAAAAAAAATGAATAAATTTTGAATAATTTTAATAAATAAAAACCTTATAATAGTACAATGATATTAAGTTTAATTAAATTATAAAAATTTAGAAAAATAACTTATGACTTACAGGAAAGTAAACTTTACAAATTTCAACCAAATTGCCCAAAATACTTTGCAAATCTATAGAATATAAATAATTTATTTTTGTCCTTTTTATCATTCTTTGGGTTATTGTTTGACAAAGATCATATAATGGCTTCCATGGCAGCTCCAACTCTTTGGGAGAAATGAGGTCTGATTTTCTGAAAAATACAAATAATATAAAAAACTTTCATTGATGAAAACTTTAAAAAACTTATCATTAAACTTACCTCAAAAGTAAAATGAGTGTCTTTGCAAAACTACTTATAGAGACAGCTTGAAGATCCTTAATAGTGACCAATTCATAAAAGAGCTTTACAAAAACAATATGCTCATCTTTGGTAAACCTAAGTCCATAAAGGCGTAAGTACCTATAACAAGAGCATTAATTAAAAAGACAGTTCAATTGATCAAAAATAAAAATCTCATCCACACAAATATTATATTAAACATACGAATTGAAAGCACGACACCAGTTGAGACAGCCATTATTGATGTCCCTAAGCATAATGCACTTGCCAAGTCCAGCCTTGACCTGAGCCAATAGTTCATCAGCTTCCTGATCAAGCTGATCGGAATAGGGTAGTAAACGATTGCTAAATATCTCAGCTTGGTAAATCGAATCAGGTCTTCGTTCTAGAGTCTCGATGAACATCCCGAGGTCTGTCCCAATCGAGGTGCTGTCCGTAGACATGCCGGAAAAACAGCTTTGAAAAAGATTTTGTAATACGTTCATCTTGGCGAATTTTTCAAGATTAACGAGTATAGATGTATAAATCCAAGAGCAGGCTATTTGAAATTAGGTGACAGAAAACGCTCCTTGAGGATGATTGACACTGGTTAATAAGTATCTATATTCCACTTTGCGTTTCACTTTTATCAAACAATTTCAGCGTAACAACAGACATCATGTAAATTAAAGGTAGAAGACGATAAAAAAAAAAAATAAATAAATAAACTACACGTGCGTGAATAAACTAATGTGTCCAAGATGCAAAAGCATTCGCGTAGACAAAGGAGTTGATTTTCTCACTCGACTTATGAGATTAAGAATGTATGTTTACTCACGACGGCTGTTTCACGCGTTCTACTTCGTGAAAAATAATCCGGGTAACTGCTTGCCGGAGTTAATATGTATGTACCTATTTGTGTAGGTAAAAGGAAGAACTGTAACGTTTTTCAAATTGAGTTATATGTGTATATGTGTAGGTATCTATATAGTGTATCGTGTTATTATAGAGGCATATGAACACGTAAATACTAAGGCCGGCAATATCAGAGGTCAACTTTGAAACCTCTAGTGTTTAGTAAACAGACTTTTTCTTCTTCAATTTAATGTTTGTTTACAATGAGATACATCTATTTAAATTAAAATCTAGAAAATGTAACGGTTGTGGATTAGCGAATTTCGGAGTATTTTGCAAAATAAAGAGTCGGTAATAAAACGAATTGTCGCTTTTGTTAAATAGTAAATTAATAAGTGTTTAATAATAATCTCTAAACTTCTTTAAATCAAATAAAATATTTATTTATTTTAAATATAAACCAAAATATAAGTTTAATGTTACAATTAATGAATAAAAATTACAAATACAAATTTTTTTTTTCATTAATTTTGTTGTTGTAAAAATCATTACATATACAATGTGTAATAAGTTTTTATAACTCTTCTTATATATGGTTAATAGTAAAAGCCATTAATTAAATATTTAAACAATTAATATTTAATACATTAACTCAAAATACTTCTTTTAACTTTATTTTTTCATGCTTTAAAACACAAAACTAAATCTTTAAACATTTGCAATAATTTAAGTATAATAAAATTTATATGAAAACGTAATTTAATAGTAAAAATAAAATTTCAAAACTGATAAATTGACAAAGCAAAGCTTATTACTTGTGTAAGTGTATACATAAATACTGGAAATTATTACATTTAAGTTATTTTTTAATCAAATGGAAAATACGTATTTTAAGTACTGTAAATTTGACAATTATGATGCTTTTGCGTTTAAAATATATTTTTAAATGTATATTTCAAAACAGTCATGAATTTTCGAAATTAATAAATTATACTTTAGATAAGTATATAAAATATCAGTTTATAATTTAGATATACTTTGAAGATCAAAATTAAATTAAATAACTAATTTATCAGCACTTTTTAATTGTACTGAGTGTTCATGGTATTTCATAATTTTTCAATATATAAATTATTCTATGAAAACAGCTTATTTAGAAACTAAATAGTCATACACTAAAAAAAGCATGATGTTGTATTAATAAAAAAAGTTTGTTAATAAAAAACATTTCTTATAGTTATAAATTCTACTTATAATTAAGAAACTTATTTAAATATAATATATGTCACATTTTGCTACATTGATACAACTTATTTGCAACTTGTGATAAATAAAGAAAAAAAATTTTTAAGAATAATATGAGGGTTGTATACTTAAGTCTTGTAAATTTTCAAATTGCTTGCTAGTTAATTTTTTGGCTAATCCTTGAACTCCAGCTGTAGTATTACAATGTGTGCGTTTAAAATTACTCAAGGTTTTACGTATTGTAGCCTATAACCAATCAAAATAATAAATATATTTTAATCGTATAATTTAATTAATGTTATTCAGTAAAAAAAATTTTTTTAAATATGGACTTAAAATTTATTGATAAAAATTATTTACCGGAATGGGGTGAAGATCACTCATGTGAGAGCTTAGAAGTTCAAAAAGAGGAGGCACATATAGAGGAATGTCATACGGATGAGCTTGTATAAATGCACATATTCCTAAAATACCAGCATGTTGCACACAAATTGTTTGACTTGAATCAGACGGTTGCCGCATTTGATGTTTCGTTCCAGCCATTTTTATGAATTGGTCCTAAAAATAAAAAATGATTATAAATTTATAAATTAATTAATAAGAATCTTTATTTTAAATGTATACAATAAATAAAAATATTTATGTTTTATTCTTGTAAAATAAAATACATACCAAAAGAGCTTTTCTGTCAGTGATAAGGGTACAGTGTATCATGCCAGTAAGTACTTTAGCAGACTTCTCTCTGACTTCAACACTTTCATCCTCCAGTAATGTTAGTACCATAGACCGAATTTCATCAATCCAATTATTATTGCTTATCAAAATATTCATATTATAGAACGTAAAAACTTCAAGGAATTGAACGGTACTAATACGCTCGGATCTTGACTCACTTTGTAATCCTTCTTTAATAGCTTGAAGGGCGATTGGAACATGTTTTGGTAACAATTGTAAAGTAGCCAGGAAAGCTAAAGTTTCAGTACAAGTTTTTGCAAGTTCTGGATAAAGTGTACTATTATTTTCCATTTTAATAATAATGGGATAGAGCTTATAGAAACTTGAGATCAAGACGTAGTTCTTCATTATACAATATTTAATCATAAGGCATTGAGACTGCAAAAATTTTCGTCCATCTTTCGAATCTTCATCCAAAAGATTTTTTAGTAATTCATGATCAAGTGTCATAAATTTATTAATTTCCCGAAATCCTAAAAAAATTATTGAAACAATACTCATGGTTCGTAATGTTTGATATAAAAATGATAACATTAAACAAAAGTTTACCTTCAAAATCCACTCCTTGTTCATTTTGGAAATTAGTGCTTAAGTAAAAGATGATACCCAAAATCTCAACTAGCTCATCTCGCACTCCTTTAAGTGGGTTCTCGTACAAATATCTTTTAAATTCTACAAGTAAATCTTGAAGCAATTCGCTAACACGCCAGAATTGCTGCGTAGCAAAACTTCTAAAAACTCGAAGACATGCTTTTTCATTAATTGAACTTTTGCCACGTCTGGTTCGCAGCGTCGCATCCACCAAGCACTCAACTAGCCAGTGCATACGATTAGGATCACGATTTTGAAATATTTTGTAAAAACAATAGGCCCAGTTTTGTAAAGTATCTGCATTTGCATTTTCAAGAACCAATGTGACCAAAGGCAGCAGCTTTTCCCAGAGAGATTCGGTTTTTTCAAATGTCCAATGCTTCGCGCCGCGTATCAGTCCTGCGAGTAGCTCTGCAGCACAACGTTGTGCACATTGGCGCTCGTCCCGTATCAAAGCTTCCAAGTGTGGCAAAAAAAGGTCGAGATGATCGTCACCGTGATTGCGGAAGAGGCCTTCGAACATTAAGCTATGTCGAAAATTGTAATAATTTTCAAAATCATCTTTTTTTCTATCTATACTCAATAATTTGAAAAGCTGATTGACATTTTGCGCGTTGTTAAAAAATGTGTCTACTTCTCGCTCTTGTTCACTCATTTGGCGGCTATTACGATTGAGACTTGGCTGTTCCGATGAAGGTGCATAAACCTCAAGGCTCTTTGGCCAGCAGTAAAAGCCCACGTAATGCTTGTGCACAAAGCGAGGCTCATCCCATTCCTTGGCACTTGTGGGCCAGTTCTTTGAACTGTATTGTAACCATTGATTGTCCGGTCTGACACCTTGTTTTGTAGGGCTTACGCTGCTTGGAACGTCTATTGTTATCTAAAAGCATTATTAAAAAGGGATATTACTATTTACACGATTATGTTATCAATTTAAAATAAATACCTTTTTATGTTTTCGTTTAAGCTGATGAAGAATTTTAGGCATTATATCCCATGCCATTTTTCTCTCCGCAATTAAATCATGATTCAAGACATTCAGAAGGTAACGAATAACTGTTGGCGGTATTGCACACTCTGGATGAATTAAAGTAGTAACAAATTGAATAGCCCTCTGCCGGTGTCGCCAGTGCAGATTTCGTTCTGATGCAATAGTAATCAGTTTATCTAAAATTGCATTGTACACTTGCAAATTTTCTAAACCCATTGCCTTTGAAATTTCTGTTCCATTATTTATATCGATTTCGGATGGACGTACTTCTGTCGGTTGAATACCACAATCCCACAATTTAGAAGCAACAGACACGCATTGATCCGGCACATCTAAGGTAAGATTCATTGTTCCGCGATTACCTATATGAAAACGTTGTTGTAAGTTTATTGCAGATAGTTTTTCTGTTGGTTTAGCCAATAATAAAGCTGGTAGTAAATGTAACAAATCTTGCCAGTCGCCTTTTATGAAACAATCGCTTTGTGTGAGCAGGTATAAGACGCCCTAAAAATATTTCAGAAATAATAATTAATGATAACAGCATTAAAAAGTGATATAATTAAAAGTGAAAATTTCTAACTTTGTAAGCATCATGGTGAACTTCTGTATCTTTTTGGAGAACTTCTGTTATCAAAGGTAAAATGTGCTCAGTGGAATATGATGTCATTTCAAAAATTCCATTGAGACTACCTTGAGCCTTCCTGCGAATCTCGCTATATTGACTTATACTTAGTTTAAACAAACTGTACATAATGTCTTTGCTAGTTTGAGTTACAGGACGAATAAAGCCAGTTACATGCCAATCATGTTGATAATTTACACACATGCTTAAAATCGTATGTAAGTATTCCTTATTACTTTTTATGTTCATCTTTACTGGTTCCATTATAGAGCAAAGAAATTTGCGTTCATCAACTAAATGATTAAATTTCTGAAATTGATTTCCTTCTAATTGTCGCCAAATCTAAAATAACAAATTATTTTAAAATGAATTCCAGCAATAGAAATTGATCGAAAAATCAAATAACAGATTCTGAACCTGTAGTAAAAGAAGTAAACTTTTTGTATCATCTTCAACATTTTTTAAAATTACTTCTTGAAGCTTAACCATAAGTCGGACTAAAAAGCGTCTAACATTACTACCATCAGGCATTGTTATTTCAAAATTAACACCAGTGATTGGTTCAAATGTAGCTGTACAAAATTTGTGATGCTCACTGAGCAAGGGAGGTTCATTCCAGATCGGCAGTACAGTTTTACATCCTTCAATAACATTACTAATTATCCTTAAATGTTTATGCAATTCATCTCTAAAATAAAATAAAAAGAAATAATAGAGAAAAATAGTATATTATAAAAAATATTTACATATATACTTTTTAAATAAATTGCTTACCGAGTTAATACATTTTTTCCATTGATATAATTTTGTATTAAAGTAACAGAAGGAATAAAAAAACGTTCAAATACGCTCTGTGCTGTAACCGATTTTCGTTCATCAGACGTAGGCAAATTGATTTTGATAGATTCTCTATCTGCACTTTTACCCCAATCTTTCCAATGTGGATACTCTGAATTAAGATTAGATTGCCAAAATCTATCTATAGTACAAAAAGTTTTAAGTACATTTCTTAACATATTACAAGCTAGTTTTTGACTTTCGCAAAATTTCAAAAGCATCACTTTATCTATAATGTCTTCAACAGTGTCTAAGTAGGGCAAAAGGGCGTCATATCGAGTGTTTATTATACTTTGTAATATAAGCAGTGAATAAAGTAGTTGATTGTTTGGTTGTTCTTCTACAGTATGATCCTTAAAATAATCAAAAATTGTATCAGTAAGATAAGGCAAAAACTTTTTTAGAGTTGATTCACCATTCTTTTGACTAAAAGCCTGACAAATTGCAGTTATTATTGGACCTGCAACTTTTATGTCTAAAGCCTCTTTTAGAACAAACGATTGAATTTTATTTATCATGTTAATGATTATTTTATCACTAGTTTGTTGCAACAAAAATAAAAATGTTTCGTAAATAGTTTCTGCCGTAATAATTTCTTTTGCATTATGTTTAAATGCATTAGCATGATTGTCAATTCTTATAGTTTCTTGTGAAAGAGATTTAATTAATGTAAAAATGCGATCCATTAATTGCAAGACAAAGTCTTCCAAACGGGCCGTTTCTTCGCAAATTATTTGATCTGTCTCGCTTTTTTCAAGATTAGACTTGGAGCAATCAACAATAGGAATTAACAAGGCACAAGTTTTTATAAAATTTAAAGCAGCTAAGGAATTTGCAGGTTCATTTGGATTTAATCCAGATAAGGCAGCAAAAAGAAGTGGCATTACATATGTAGGTCCTTCTGGAAATGCGTAAGCTGCAAGAATATTAGTTTATTATAGGAAAAATTATTCAAGTGATAAATATTTTATACTATTTCTACCCAAAAATGCAACAAACTATTGCACTTTCTGATTGATACATGATAAAATTAGTATACACACTTTGAAAATAAGTAAAAAATGTCAGATCATTTTGTTTTTTTGTTTTTAAGAAACTGTCAAAGTGATCTAAAACTGTGTTACTCATTCTTCCAAGATCCGAATTCTTATTACCTACTTAATAATAAATTAAAAAATTACCTTTGTCATAAAATCTGGAACCTTGAACAAGTGGTCTCATTATTACAGATATACAACGTAAGACAGATGGCAATTTGTGTCGTTCTGTGTCTGCATCAAGCAAGGGATTCAGTTTTTCTAGTACTTTGGGAATAACCAAATTAGGCCGCAAATTAGCTAAATTTTGTATGGCACAGTGGAAAGTTTCATTAAAAATATTAATAACTGCTATAGGCAGCATACTTGTAACAAAAGCATCAATATTTGCATCTGTTAATTTATGACTGTCGGGAGTGGGTGTTTCCCATGTCTTATCTTCATACCGTTCTCTAAAAATAAAAATAAATTTAAAAATTTTTTAATTGGCTAGTAACTTATCTTAAACAAATTATTAAAATGATTTACTTGCAAAATCTTTTTGTAACAAAACATGTAATATCTATAAACAATTCTTCTAAATTCATTGATGCGAAACTAAAGTTGACAGGATAAAAATAAGTTTCAGTAGACTTAAGGAATTTATCTAAATAGATTTGTGCATCAGATTTATCACCCTAAGAAATAAGTTAACACTACTATTAGTAAAATTTAGAAAAAATAAAAATTATAATTTAACTTACCAAGACTGATGCTACCCACTTTGCTAAATCTTTAGGACTTATTCGATCTGAATATAAGCCAAAGGAATGACCATCAATGTTTTTATAACTCACAAGAATTTCCATAGTTCCCAAAATTCTTGTAAACATAATTGGAATATAGGGATTCCAGTCGATATACCCAATATTATTAGATGCTAATTTTGCCATAATATGCATCATTTCAAGGTTGCAGAATTTCAAGTAATAATTAGTTTCCCAAAATTGCATAAGTTCATGAAACCATAACTGATGACCTACACTGTGGTGTTCTGCAGGTAATTGAAGTGGTAAAAACCAACCAAGTAATTTCAAAGTATTTAATCTATTATTTATGTACAATTGAGGTCTTAATTCATCTAATATTTCTTGAGTAGCTTCAATCTATAGAATTATGCATAAAATTGTCAAAAATCCAATAATTTAAAAACATTCGTTTTTTTTAAATTCTTATATATTATTTGTATAAATATTTTATAAAATCAATTCTTAATCTTCATTGTTGTTTAATTAAAATAATTTTTAAAAATTTTTATAAATTTATGGAATACTTATTATCAATAATAATCAATAATAAATAAAAATAAATATTAAATAAAAATTTCTTGACTCACAGGAAAGTAAACTTTAGATGCTTGAATTAAATTGCCTAAAGTATCATCCAATTCCATCCAGTTCAAGTAGTTTTTTTTTCTATCTACTCGACGCTTGTGTAATGTTTGATAAATATCATACAAAGGCTTCCAAGGTAGTTTCAGCTCACTGGGAGAAATTGTATCTTTCTTCCTGTTGATGCAAAAAAAGAAATAGAGAACTTTTTTTGTCAAAAGCATACTAACCATTTTCAAAACTTACTTCAAAAGTAAAATCAATGTTTCAACAAATCTGCCCAATGATTTTTCTTCTAAATCCTGAATGGTGACCAATTCATAAAAGAGCTTTATGAAAACAATATGCTCATCTTTGGTAAAGCGAAGTCCATAAAGGCGCAAATACCTATATTACCGTATCATAAATTAAGAAAGCAGTTAAATCAATGAAATTACAAAGAAACAAAGAACAGAATACTTACATATTGAGACTATAACACCAGTCGAGACAGCCGTTGTTGATATCCCTAAGCATAACGCACTTGCCAAGGCCAGCCTTGATCTGTGCCAGTAATTTATCAGCCTTTTTTTCAAGCTGGTCGGCATAGGGTAGTAATCGATTGCAAAGTAATTCAGCCTGGTAAACAGAGCCAGGAATCCGTTCTAGACACGCAGTGGACGAATCGAAATCCTTGGCAAGAGCAGAGTACTTGAAAGGAGTAGTACTAAACTCATCATCCAGATCATCAGGCATCATAGCCAAGACTTGCAGAAACTCCTCCATCCTGGCTAAACTCGTAAGATCGACGTAGTCGAGGTATACTTATGCAGATGTAAAATCTGAACTGACACCAACAAAACTCAAAAACAAATGATAATAGCAACAATAAGTAGTCGGTATTATGTGCAATTGTGCACTAAGCGCAGCAACCAGCGAGCGATTGAAATAAGACGCTGCTTCACTACCACCACAGACCACAACTTTGCATAGATCGCACGTTCTAACAGGTTTCAGCGAATCATCGAGTGGCGCGCGAACAAATGAAGGGATGATTTTTTGCAACCACCATTGTTACATCGATGCGGCGGATATTTACATTTATTACTCATGTACATGCGTATGTTAACGAATTATACAAAAAAATTAGGTAGGTAGATTACACTGAATGGAAAATTGTATTTTTTTTGTTTATGTTGTTGCGCGTATGGCGTATGCCTTAAGTATGTGAGTTATGTTACGTACTATATGATTTTTAGAAAAAAAGAGGGGTGATGATGTAAGGTATACAACTGATAAACTGCGAAATCTTTTTGAGTTCATGTGATTTTACATATTTGGGTGTATCTAATTTTTTATGAAATTTTAATGTACTTTACTTACAAAAATATCGCAAATTGAACGATCGATAAAAAAAATGTATCTCGATAATGCTTACAATGAATTTTTTTTATCGACAAGTGTTAACGAATAACAATATTCAAATTTTAACAATTGAAAAACGTATGTTCTAATGCAAAAATGAATGGATTTTATCATGGAATTTTAAAAGCAACGTAATTAAAAAAACAAAAATTATAATTAGACTCTATTACACGTGCGCTTATTTGTATTATAAGAATAATGCAATAATTTTTTGAAAAAATTTAATAATATTTAACTTTACAAAAGATAATTAATTCAAGAAGAGTTATCAAAAAGGAATTGAAAATTAAAAACTATTAATTATAGATTAATATCAATTTACTCTTCGTGAAAAAGAATATATTTAAACTGTACAATTATTGTTTTCATTTCATAGTTATTTAAGTACATAATATTAAAGCTAAACTTTTAAATAAAGAAAACAGTCCTTAGAAAGATTATCCACGTAATTAAATAAAATTAAAATTTTTAAATAAATAAATATTCAATACAACAGATATTAAATAGCATGCCAAGTATATTATATTTTTACGTCTCCAAAGCTACAATCCTCCGAAACTTATTAATAGAAATAATATTTTTCCGTAAATCTAACATTTTTTGCATATTGCAGAAAAAGTCTGCCATCCTGGTGGTTCCAACAATGATCGCGTGGCGTCGCATAACCACTTTTCTCTAATTTTTCTAACACAATTTGCAAATTAAATTTATTTTTTCCAATTTATTGCATTATTACTGATAATCAAAGTATCCAATATTTGCAAAATATAATAATCTATCAGTTAGTAATTTTATATCACCTTATATATTAAGTACACATCGTAAAATCGCTTATTAAAGCTACTCTCGCAAGCGACGAAAAACAGGCATATTTCATATATAATACCGAGTAGTTCAATGCTGCATCAGGTGGTTCAGTGCTAGATACTCAAGAATCACCCTAGTATCGTTAGCGGGGGGAAGACGGGCCTTCTACCTAATTCGTGCGTGCATGGAATTTCTGTGTCCGAAATTTAGAAGTTTGTCCTCTTTTACCCCATTTCAACCGCTTTAACGTTCTTCGGCCCTTGCTGTATGGTAGCAAACTGTAGACCACATTTTTATTACTTTTTTTTATGAATTACTTAATTTTTTTTGTTATATTAATTACTCGTCAATTTATTGGCGGGCTTTATTCCTCATCTTTTTTCGAGTAAAATAAAATTGATCTATTTCTCTGTTTATAATCTTGCTCAATACTTTCATGATTTTTAATTCTTTTTATTCAAATTAAAATTAATTTTTTCGAATTTTATTACATATGTTTTTACAGTCTTTGTCTTTTAAATTAGAAATAATTTATGTTAAAGTCACTTAAAAATAAAATGTGAAAATTGAAAGATCGCGCAACATGTGCAAAGAATAAACATGAATAGAGGAAATTATAAAATTTAGGTGGTTTTTATTACAAATTAAAAATATCATGATGTAAAGTGATGATTGTACAAAAAAAAGAGGTTTGTTTTTATTAAACAAATTTTAGGGTAACTTATCAACAAGGAAAATTGAACATAGAATTTAATTTTTGCGATCAAATTTTTTTGTAATAAACTTTATTATAAATATAATTATCGATTAGAACCTTTTATAAACTTTATGAAATATAATAAATTATGTTTAAGAAAAATACATTTTAACGTTTATATAGAATAAATTCAACATATTTCTACAATTTTTAAAATACATTATTAAGTATACATTTCAACTTATTCATTACAAATTGCATCATTAACAAAACACAATTCTGACAATCAGTAACCATAAAATTTAATTAAGTATAATATGAAGGTTGAATACTTAAATCTTGTAAAAACTCAAATTGCTCGCTGGTCAATTGTTCTGCCAGTCCTTGAACTCCAGCTGTAGTATCACAATGTGTGCGTTTAAAATCACCTAAGGTTTGACGTATTGTTGTCTGTAAGCAAAAAAACAGAAATAATTATATTTTATTATATTACTGTTATGTTCTAATTTACTAAAATTATTTACCGGAATGGGATGAGGATCGCCAATATGTGAGCTTAAATGTTTAAATAAGGGGGGAACGTCTTGGGGAATGTCGTATGGATGAGCTTGAATGAAAGCACACATTCCTAAAATAGCAGCATGTTGCACACAAATTGTTTGATTTGAATTGGACGATTTCTTTGAACTCTTTTTCTTTTCAGCCATTTTTATAAATTTGTCCTAAAATTATCATTTGCAATTTATTGATTAATTAATACAAAAGTTTTCATTTTTACTTAAAACGTATATCACAAATAAAAAAGTTTTATATGCAATGTTTGCAAATCAAAATACATACCAATAAAGTTTTTCTGTCAGTAATTAAAGTACAGTGTATCATGCCAGTAAGTACTTTAGCATACTTCTCTCTAACTTCAATATTCTCATCCTGCAGTAATCTCAGCACCATAGACTGAATATCATCCATCCAATTTTTATTGCTCATTAAAATGTTCATATTATTAAAAATAATAACTTCAAGGAATTGAACTGTACTAATGCGCTCCGATCTAGACTCACTTTGTGATCCTTCTTTAATAGCTTCAAGTGCAACAGAAACATGTTTAGGTAACCATTGTGTTGAAGCAAGGGAAGCTAAAGTTTGAGTGCAGGTTTCTGCAAGCTCTGGATATTGTGTATTACTATTTTCCACCTTAACAATAATTGGATACAGTTTGTAGAAGCTTGATATTAAGACGTATCGCACCTTCAACCAACGTTTAATCATAAAGCACAGAGAGTGTAAAAATTTTTGACCATCTTCTGAATCTTCATTAAATAAATTTTTGAGCAATTTATGGTCGGGTTGCATAAGTTCATTAATTTTCAAATATCCTAAAAAATTTAAAATCATTGGCAAAAATACGTATGGTTAGTAACATTTTTTAATAAAAAAAAAAACACAAAAAAGAAATATTTACCTAGTGATTCCATTTTCTCATCTTGGAAAACAATCAACAAATAAAAAATAATAGCCAGCATCTTAGCTAGCTCATCTCGCACTCCCATAAGTGGATTCTCATACAAGTATTTCATAAACTCCGGGAGCAAACCTTGAAGTAATTCGCTGACACGCCAAAACTGACGTTTAGAAAATGCTCTAAAAACTCGAAGGTGTGTTTTTTCGTTGATTGAACTTTTGCCACTTCTAGTCCGCAACGTTGCATCCACCAAGCACTCAACTAGCCAGTGCATACGATTAGGATCACGATTTTTAAATGCCACTGAAATGCAAGCTGCCCAGTTTTCAAGAGTTTCAGCATTAGCATTTTCTAAAGCCAATCTGATCAAGGGTAGTAGCTTTCCCCATAGAGATTCGGTTTTTTCAAATGTCCAATGCTTCGCACCGCGTATCAGTCCTGCGAGTAGCTCTGCAACACAACGTTGTGCACATTGGCGCTCGTCCCGTATCAAAGCTTCCAAGTGTGGCAAAAAAAGGTCGAGGTGATCGTCACCGTGATTGCGGAAGAGGCCTTCGAACATTAAGCAGTGTTGGAAATTAAAATGGTCCGTATTTTTTTTTCCTTCCAGACTATGCAATTCAATAAGCTTTTTGACATTATGCGCATCTGCAAAAAATTTGTCTACTTCTCGCTCTTGTTCACTCATTTGGCGGCTATTACGATCGAGACTTGGCTGTTCCGATGAAGGTGCATAAACCTCAAGGCTCTTTGGCCAGCAATAAAAGCCCACGTAATGCTTGTGCACAAAGCGAGGCTCATCCCATTCCTTGGCATTAGTGGGCCAGTTCTTTGAACTGTATTGTAACCATTGATTGTCCGGTCTGACACCTTGTATTGTAGGGCTTACGCTGCTTGGAACGTCTATTGTTATCTAATAACATTATTAAAAAGTGATATTATGTTACTTTATAATTATGTTTAATTATGAGTAAATTCTGTTTTTAAAATTTAAAATAAATACCTTTTTATGCTTTCGTTTCAGTTGGAAAAGAAATATTGGCATCATGGACCAAGCCATTTTTCTTTCATCGATTAAATCGTTATTTAAAGCATTAAGAAAATAACGTATAACCGTTGGTGGTGGTACATATTCTGGATGAGCTAAAGTAGAAACAAATTGAATAGCCATCTGTCTATGTCTCCAGTGCAAATTTCGTTCTGATGCGATAGTAATCAGTTTATCTAAAATGGCGTTGTACACTTGCAAATTTTCTAAACCTATTGTCTTCAACACTTCAATTCCATTCTTGACATCGACCTCAGTTGGACGTGATTCTGTTGGTTGAATACCACAATCCCATAATTTGGAAGCTGCTTCAACGCATTGTTCCGATACATCTAAGGTAATATTCATAGTAGAGTAAAATTTTTCAATTATAAAAAAACGTTCTTGCAAATGAATGGCAGATAGTTTTTCTGTTGGTTTAGCCAATACTATAGCTGGTAGTAAATCTAACAAATATCGCCAATCGCCTTTCATGAAATTATCGCTTCGAGTTAGCAAGTATAAGACACCCTGATAATATTGTAAACATAATGATTAATAATAAAATGACATAAACAAGAAATATAATGGAAAATGAGTAATACTGACTTTGTAAGCATCGTGGTGAACTTCTGTATCTCTTTGAAGAACTTCTTTTAGCAGAGGTATAATGTGCTCAGCAGAATATGACGTGATTTCAAAAATTCCTGTGAGAATATCTTGAGCTTTTTTTCGAATTTCGCTATACTGACTAATGCTAAGTTGAAATAAATTTAACATAATATCCTTGCTAGTTTGAGTTACAGGATGAATAGAACCTGCTAAACGCCATTCATGTTGGTACAATACGCGTACATTAAAAATCAAAAATAAATATTCTTTATCGCTTTTTATGTCCATTTTCACTGATTCCATTATTGAGTGAAGAAAAAGGCGTTTTGCAGTTATATAATTTATTTTCTGGTATTTGCCACCTTCCAATACTTGCCAAATCTATTTTAATAAATTATTTTAGATTAAATTACAGGAATCAAATGATCAAAAAAATCAATTTTTACTAAAATAAATAAATTAATTTTTCACCTGTAATACAAGGAGTAAACTTTTTGTATCGTCTTCAACATTTTTCAACATTACTTCTTGAAGTTTAGCCATAAGTTGAACTAAAAAGTGTCTAACATTACTACCATCTGGCATTGTTATTTTAAAATTGATTCCATTGATTGGCTCAAATGTGGCAGTGCACAATTTGTGCCTTTGACTGAGTAAGGGAGGTTCATTCCAAATCGGAAGTACAGTATCACACCCTTCAATAATACTATTAATTATTCTCAAATGTTTTTGCAGTTCATCTCTAAAATAAAAAAATTTAATTAAATATCTGTAAGAATTTCACATTTATTTTTAAATAAATTTTTTACCGTGACAATAGATTTGTTCCATTAACATAATTTTGTATTGAAGTAAGAGAAGGAATAAAAAAACGTTCAAATATACTCTGTACAGTGACGAATTTTTTTTCAGTAGATTCAAGCAAATTAACTTTGATAGATTCTCTATCTATACTTTTACCCCAGTCTTCCCAATGTGGGTACTCTGGATTATTAAGATGATCAAAATTCCATAGTCTATCTACACTACAAAAAGTTTTGAGCACATTTCTTAACATATTACAAGCTATTTTTTGACTTTCGCAAAATTTCAAAAGCATCACTTTGTCTATGACGTCCTGAACAATCTCTAAGTAAGGCAAAAGAGCGTCATATTGAGTAAACATTATACTTTGTAATATAAGCAGTGGATAAAGCAATTGATTGTCGGGTTGTTCTTCAATAGTATGGTCTTTGAAATAACCGAGAATTACATCAGTAAGGTAAGGCACAAGAGCTTTCAAAGTCAATTCACCACTTCTGCGACTGAAAGCTTGGCAAATTGTAGCCATCATTGGGCCTGCAATTTTTATTTCTAAATTCTCTTTTGCAACGAACGTTCGAAGTTTTTTCAACATGCTAAGACATATTTCATCACTAGTTTGTCTTAATAAAAATGTAAATGTTTGGGACAAGGTATGTTCAGCCAAGCTTTCTATTGCATCTTTGTTAACTGCATTAGCATGATTATCAATTCTGATAGACTCTTGAGAACCAGATTTAACTAATGTAAAAATGCAATCCATTAATTGTAAGACAAAGTCTTCAAAACGTGCTGTCTCTTCGCAAATAATTTGATCTGCCTCACTTTTTTCAAGTTTTGACTTGGAGCAATCAACAATGGGAATTAATAAGGCACAAGTTCTTATAAAATTTAATGCAGCTAAAGAATTCATAGGTTCATTTGGATTTAATCCAGACAATGCTGCAAAAAGAAGTGGCATTACATATGTTGGCCCTTCTGGAAATGCGTGAGCTGAAAAAAATAATCTATTGTAGAAAAAATTATTATTGTAACAATTCATAAATATTTTACAAAAAATTACCTTCATCATAAAATCTGGAACCTTGAACAAGTGGTCTCATTATTACAGACATACAACCTAAGACAGATGGCAATTTGTGTCGTTCTGTGTCTGCATCAAGCAAGGGATACAGTTTTTCTATAATTTTGGGAATAACTAAATTAGGCCGCAAATTAGCCAAATTTTGTACAGCGCTATATGAATTCATGCGAGAAATTGGATTGAAAATAGCTATGAGTGCTACAGGTAGCATACTAGTGACAAAAACATCAATATTTGCATCTGATAATTTATAATTGTCTGGAATAGGTGTCTCCCACGATTCATCTCCATAACGTTCTCTAATAAAAGAAATTAATTTTAGATTTTATTAATTACATGTATTTTAAACAAATGATCAAAAAGATATACCTCCGAAATCTTTTTGTTACAAAATCTATAATATCTGTAAATAAACTTTGTAGTTTCATTGACCATGGACCAAAGTTAGCAGGATGAAAATAAGTTTCAGTAGTTTTTATAAATGTATCTAGATAGATTTGTGCATCAGATTTATCACCCTAAGAAAAAAGTAAATGTTATTACTAAACTGGTAAAATTGAAAAAAATTAAATAAATTATAATTTAACTTACCAATATTGATGCTATCCACTCAGCTTTAAGGCTTGTGTCCTCATTATTGGAGGATTTACATTTTATTTTTTTGTAACTTACAGGCAAATTCATAGCATCCAAAATTCTCGTAAACATGATTGGAATATAAGGATTCCAGTCGATATATCCAATATTATTAGATGCTAATTTTGCCATAATATGCATCATTTCATTATCATAAAATTTTAAGTAATGATAAGTTTCCCAAAATTGCATAAATTCATGAAACCATAATTGATGGCCTATGTTATGGTGTTTTGGAGGTAATTGAACTGGTAAAAACCATCTAAGAAATATTATAATATTATTTTTCCCAGAGACACATGGTCCTAGTTTGGGTTTTAACTCATCTAATATTTCTTGAGTGGCTTCTAACTGAAATAAGTTAAACATTTAATAAATAATAAATAAAAATAACGAATCCATCAACAAATGCTTATCTTTACTTAATTAAAATACTTTTTACAAACTTGTATAAATTTATAGCAATAATTATTAATACCAATAATATTTATAAGACTTTCTAATTAAACATCATATTGCATTATTATAATGTTAAATTTAATTATAAAAAGATTTTTGAGTAATCTAACAATTAAATAAATAATCTTAAAATATAATGATAAAAACTAAAATAAATTAATTTTGACTTACAGGAAAGTAAACTTTAGACACTTCAACCAAATTACCCAAGGTTCTTTTCAAATCTATAGGAGATAAGTAATTTTTTTTTTCACTTGTGTTTGATATGCATCTTGTTTGGCAAAGATCATATAAAGGTTTCCACGCCAGCTTTAATTCATCAGGAGAAATAAGATTTTTTTTCCTAAACATATGTTTATTAAACAAATTTTTTTTTTTTTAAATTGCATACCAACTTGTCTATTAAACTTACTTTAAAAGTGTAATCAGTATTATAGCAAAATTGCTCATTGATTCTACTTCAAGGTTCTTAATAGTAACTAGTTCATAAAGGAGCTTTATAAAAACAATGTGCTCATCCTTGGTAAACCTAAGTCCATAAAGACGCAAATACCTGTAACAAAGTATCGATTAAGTAATCAAATCAATTAATCAAAAAACAAACTAAACATTATGACAGACATTAAATCATAGGAAACATACCTATTAAAAGCACCACACCAGTCGAGACAGCCGTCATTAATATCTCGAAGCATAGCACATTTGCCAATACCAGACTTGATCCGAGCCAGGAGTTCATCAGCTTCCTGATCAAGTTGCTTGGCGTAAGGCAGAAATCTATTACTAATTCGCTCGCCCTGGTAAATCGAGCCAGGAATGTGTTCTACATCGTCAAGAGGTACACCAATGTCCGAGTTAACCGAGGACTTACGTATGGCCATCAAGGGTACACCTCCACCACCACTCATGACGCTGCTAATAACGTTTATTAGTTGGTTCATTTTCAACTGAAAAAGTTTAATAAAATAATGCAAATATTATAATTAGGAATGATATTTTATTCATGTATCTATTTTTCAACTTTTTATAAAAAATTTTACCTTGTTTTACAAATCCTTTAAAACAAAAACCTGGCGATCGTTTTGGTGAAAAGATGTAGGGCTGAGATAGACGACGCGAGACCAAATGACAGCTACAGATCTGTGTGGCGAACGATCGAGGGACTGCTTGGTCACCGATTAAATTATAATCCCACCCCACACACTCCGCATAAAACACGTTCTTACAGATTTTTAGCGAGTCATCTTGATCGTGATTAAACAAAAGAAAGGAGAGACAAACCTAACCCCCACGTAATGCATACATACGAACATACGTGTAATTACTTGGGTATCCTCCACGGATATGCGTAATCATTCGATCCGCATTAGAAAGCGGAGTGCCTGTAATTTTGACGATTCACAACTGCATGATGTGGTGACTTGTGCGATGATGGTAAATTGTTAGACTTTTTCATCATCGGCGTTGCGCGAAATATTCTTTTGCTGTGTTTAGTTTTTACTACAGTCACCTTCTTTAATGTATGTATATGTATGTATGCGATATTATATGTGTAGATGTTTATATAAAAACATTGGTTATTATCATATGACTCTTTAAAATTATTTAGGGAGTTGTAGCTGTATTGGATTTTTGTTGGATATAACAAGTATTTAATCTTCAAATTTTATATCGAATACGTAAATTTATAATATAAAAATCAATTGATATGTAAATATATCATAATAAATGAATAAATATTACAATTTTTATTTATTCTCTTATTATTGTATCATCAATATTAAATTTTAAAATAAATATTTTTTTGTTTTCAATAATAAAAACTTTAATTTTATGACCTTTTAAAAATTTTCAAGTAAATTAACTACTGTTTGATATAAATTGATATCACAAAATTGATTTAAATTTATTTTATAATATACTTTACAAAACTCTAAATAATTTTTTTTATTAAATTTTTCCTCTTTCTAAAAACATCAATCTACAAATTATAAGTATAATTATACCCAATTATCCACAACTTATTGAATCAGCATTTATGATTAAAAATTTTTTAAATTAGGTATGTTGAGCATAAAAAAAGATGAACATTTAAACCGGAGCGCGATAAAGAAAAAAGTTACAAGCAGCGCCGGCTTTAAAGGTAATATATATAAATATAGAAATATACACAACCTAACAACACACAGGGGGGTTAGAATAGAATGGCTACGAAAGAGAGAAAGAGTAAGAAAAGAGAGTTCGACACACCGGTAGAGCGGCAGTGTGTCACGGGGGCCCCGCAGTCGTCATCTCTGTTCAGCCGCGATAGAGTTGTTGCCGCGTATTACCAAAGTTAATAAAAAGAACCCCGCTTCATCGTCGCGTTTTCGCGTGTCGAGGTGCCACCGGGAGCCCATAATCGCACACCATAGCCATCGTGCTACGTTGGCCATAAAGCGTAAATAGAAGAGTATAGCAAAAAGAGAAGGTGGAGGTGGCGGAGGAGGAAAAGTGCAAAGAGTAGCAGTAGAGCGCGCGCGGCCATGTCGACGCCGAGTAAGAAAACGAAGAAGCTGGACGAGTCGAGCGACGGCGATGGTACTGGTGATCTTGGAGTTCGCGAGTACGACGTAGAGATACAGAAAGCCCTCGAGGAGATCGACGGATGCCAGAATCAAATAGACGGACTCAACGAGAAGGCAAGCGATGAGATACTCGAGGTCGAGAAGAAATACAACAAGCTGCGCAAGCCCTATTTTCAGAAGCGCAATGAGATCATCAAAAGGATACCCAACTTCTGGATCACAGCTGTATCCTTTTTTCATTTTATAAGTGTGTGCATGTATGCTCTAGAGGAAGGTTTTGTATATAATATATATAGCTGCAGGAGCATCGGTTGCTGAGAGAGCGCGCGACGCGCCGGCGTTTTGCCGGTTGCTCTTCCTCACTCTTTCTCTCTCTTTTTCTCTTCCCCCTGCTCCTTTTTCCCCCCGGCGCCATATTTGCTTGCTTGCGCGTATATACTTTTGATGAAATGGGTAAATCCGGAGCAGCCGGTGTTGATGATACGACATCCCGACTCCGAAATTTAGTAACATTGCTCCGCTTTTTCCTGCGGTTATTTACACCGGTATGGCCGATGGAACTTCTATATATTCTTGATGAGAGCCGGTGTTCAAAGGGTTGCATGTTGTGTATGGCCGGCCTGCTGCATTTTGGATTTGATGTCTATAGGCTTTATTTTCAGCTCAACGCCGGCCTGTCTTATTTTATTCATAAGTCTAAACTCGGCGGTTTTATCGATCACAACTTTTATACGTCACGACGATCACTTTTTTTATTGTTATTATTACTTTTGATGTGGGTGGATGGCTTTGTTAGTATATATAATTTTATATATGTATATGTGATTGACATAACCTAGCAGACGGAGCATTTTTATAGAAATTTATCGTGATGAATTTTTGTACGTTATAAATGGTAATTTATAACTGAATTTTTGAAATTTTAATGATAAATGGGTTCTAGGAACTTTGATGATTTAATTGGCTAATTGATGGTCATGTGTAAAGCGGACATTTTTTTGTTCAAATATAAGAAATATTTATTATTAATTTGTAATTCATCTTTTTTCAATGCTAGAATTTGAAATCTTATTTAAAAATTTTTATTTAATGTATTTTTCCTTAATGAAATTTTATAGTTTGTTAATAATAAAAAAATAGCTGAACTTTTGGAAGAAGAGGAGGAAGATGCTTTACGCTATTTGACCAAGCTAGAAGTAGAAGAATTTGAAGATATCAAATCAGGCTACAGAATAAACTTCCATTTTAGTGAAAATCCTTACTTCGAGAATGACGTTCTTACAAAGGAATTTCATCTCGGTTCGTCTGGTGAGCAGACCTCTCGGTCTCGTATTATAACGATGACTTGAGGTCGTAATTAATATAATATTCATATAATTAAAACTTTATAATAAATTTATATTTCAGGTGATCCAGCATCTCACAGTACAGTAATCAACTGGAAAGATGGAGCCAATTTGCTAAAACGAGCTAGAGCAAGAGTGGGGGGACTAACTAAGACTAGAAAAAGGCAATTGGGACTTAGATCATTTTTTGACTGGTTCACGGATCATGGAGACCCAAGTTCTGATGAAATTGCTGAACTCATTAAAGACGATCTCTGGCCTAATCCTTTACAGGTAATCCTACTCTTTCATGTTTGAATTTTATTTAAAAATATGCTATAAATTTAGTATTTTTTAAAAAATAACATTAGATTACAATGCTAGTTTATTATAATAAGTATTTACTTTTTACAGTATTATTTGGCTCCTGATATGGAAAATGAAAACGGTATTGAAGAAGATGGTGATGAAATAGACAGCGATGAAGAAGAAGAGGATGAAGATGGTGCAGATGAAGATGGTGATGAAATTAATGAGGAAGGAGATGATAGTGTTGAAATTATGGATGATGCCGGTGATGAAGAAGAAGAGGTAGCAGATGAAGATGATGAGGATGCTACGAATGAAAATGATGCTGTGCATGATGAGGAAGAATTTTTAGGAGAAGAAGAAAATGAAAGAGATGGTGAAGCATTAGGTAAATTTTATATTGAAACACAATATGATACAAATTTTGTAATTTTCTTAAATTTTCTATTAATTTTCAGATGGTGAAGAACCGGAATAAAATTTTTTTCCATTATCATTTTTTAATTGGCGCAAAATATGTAAAAGGACAATCGTTGAACAAAATTTTCAAACAAAACTCAATATTGTGAAAAGTCGTCTGGAGCTTCCATCTCTGTATTAACAGTTAATGTTAGTTTAGTTATAAGTGCTCACAGCTCTCAGGCAGACGCATTAATGAGTATCAAAAACCAACAAAAATCTCAATTATTCTTATTTTATCAATATAATCGGGATCACTTCTCTGCGAGATGTAATACCGGTTGATTTTTAAAAACGAAAACAAAGAAGAAAAATTAAAATAATTAACAAATAAATTTTTAACTTTAAGTATAGATTTAAGAGCGCTAAGAGCTTCCAAAATGAAGTTCCAAATTTTTTTTATTTCCTTATTTGTAAGTTAATATTGTAAATAGTGACAGCGCACGATTACAGGTTTCTATTGATAATTTTGAATAGCTACCTATGTTTTCTCATTTGCTTTACTATCTGAATAATTTCACTTTATTCAAAAAAAAATCATGCAACCAAATTCATAGCTGTTTTTCTCTTATTGAAGTAACATGTTTTTCTCCTATTGAAGGATACTTTTTATTATATCAGTTAAATTATTTATAATGCTATTTCTAATGAGAAAATGTATAAATTGTATTAGTACCTTCAATTTTGTTTATTATAATTTAATAATTTGTCGATCTTTCTTGAATTTAAAAAAATAAATGTAAAACTTGAACAGTCGATGTTTTGCACATCTAGTTTTAGCAAATGTAAGAAAAACATTGTCATATTCACTAATAAATTATCATTTTCAAATTATTTTTTTTATTTTACCTATAATAACCTATAATATAGACATTAATTTATCAATGTTTACCAATATAAATTACTTATAATGATATTGAATAGTAACTTTACTTGAAATTTAATTAAAAAGTATTATAACAAATTTTGTAGGTAATGTAAAAAAGTTTTAAGAATTTTACTATAATAGATGTTTGCTTTTTAATTATTGTATAACAAAAAAATTTAGCAAAGAATGTAAATATCATGATGTATCTTTGTTAAATATTTTCTTGCCTAGTAAATATACATTTAAAAATCCACATTAAAGTACAAAATGCTATATGTGTGATAAAACTTTTTGTGAATTTTTATTTAGGTAAAGATAATGTTATATTGTCAAAATTGATAAATTTTAAACATTTTCTTTGAGTAGCTGTGGTACATTACAATTTTACTAAATGTAGTTTAAATAATCAATATTAAAAATTGAATTAAAAATAATTTTTTAAAAATGGTTTCAAAATGTAAGTGCATTGCTACAAATATTTTTTCCTTTCTTTTTAGTAAATTATTAAAAATAATTATTGTAACAATATTTACGTTTTACATGCCAAACATTATTTGAAACAATTTAAAAAAATTTAGAATACTTAAAAATTCAAAATAAAAATGTAAAATTTTATGAAAAATAAATTACGTACAATTGTATTTTTAAACTTGTTACGTGATGTATAAAACCTTTTAAAAATATTTAATGAATTGAAAAATTTAAAGCGTTAAAATATCAAAATTAATGACCATTGTTTATTTTTAAAGTATTAGGATGAGGGTGCAATAAATGTTTCATATTTATGTTATCAAGGGTTTTTATTAAAATAAGGAGTTATGTACACGTAAAAAAATTAAAAGAGATAAGGCAACGCATTAAGATAACTAAAGGCTCAAATGCTTTACAATTCTCTATAAGCTTTTATAATTCTTGCATACTTTTTTTTTAATATATCACAAGCCTTTATGTAATTAGTGACTAATTTTGTTCCCGTTAAATACTTTACAAGCTCGATATTTTTATGTCAACGTTCGCTTGACAATCGTCGTACTTGTAGCTTAATATTATGTCCACTTGACTTCGTTTAGAAATTTCGCGTCTTATAATACTCGAATCTCGAATTATAATTACAAAATGATGTTTCATGCTTTATTTTTCTCGCGACACTTAAAAACGAATATTTTTTATACAAAATACATCAATTAAAAAGCTTCTTTTTGGTCACCTATCGTCCTTAAACATATACGATCACATAAATTACAAAATATTATCTCTCGGTTGGCATCGACAAATTTAACGCTTATTTCTAAATATAAAAAAAAAGAGGAGTATGTCATAAACAGCTATGACTCAAAAGAGAGAAATAAAGCGCCTCGTCATTATAAACATTTATAATCAAGATTCAACCCTTAATAATGAACTTATAAATAAAGACGGATCCTTTACAGCACACTGAAAAAATTCAAGATATGCATCTAATATTGTATTTCTTTCGAATCGGATGAAGCAATTCCAATATAATAAAATTTCTATTGCTTCTTACATGGTTACTGTAAATGTCTAACATGAAACAAACATTATTTCTAAGATAGCCGATAATTCGGAAAGAAAAGAAATAAACATCAATGAAGACATCAGCGCTAATGCATTATTTTCAGTATGAAATTTAGATCAGAAAAAGCCATATATCATTGATTAAAAAAAAAAATAATATACATATTTCTTCATATACAGCAAAAAGCTGGTAAAGCAATGATCCGTCACAGCACGTTCCATTCACTCAACAACTCGATCATTCTTAAACATCTAACTCAATAAATCTTTTTTCTCGTCAGAAACCAAGCATTCTGAACAAGCTTAATGTAGTAAAAAATAAAAAAGAAAAAAAAACGGAAACAATCACAGTCTAGTCAAGTGATGATGAGTTTTCAATTCGGACTCGTATGTAATTCGAGACCCTGAGGCAGCCTTAGTCTTGCGGCTTGCTCCTGCTGCGTTTTAGCAAGCTCCATCAAAGCAAGAGCACCCAGCCACTTTTGATTGTCCTCTGGTGCGGGCAGCAAGATACGTGGAGCTTCCTCTTGCTTGACTACAACGACCCTTACGTCAGCGTGATTATTGAGCTCGTCGGGCATTGGCATGCCAGATTGATTCTTGCCCGCTAACATGAGTACAGTTGGCCTGAGTTCGTTCTCCAGGCGCTGAGGTGTAGAACAGCCGCTTGAGACGATTTCTTCATGCTCGAATTTTGGGCTCGGTAACGAACCAATCAATAAATCTGCATCCTGTGGTTGCTGCTGCTGTTGATGTTGTTGTAGTTGTTGCTGCTGCTGTTGTTGTTGTTCTAGGTACTCGTCGTTATGTCTCGTGATATCACTGACAAAGCTAGCAAGTTGTTGGGATTCAGAAAGGCTCCACTGAGATGAGGAGTGCAACTCTTCGGAGATTCGGTGGCAGTTACTGTTGGGATGGGAATCCCACCTGAGTGGCCGGGCAAGCTGCTGCTCGAGACATGCTTCACGTAGCCAGCGTTTCTTGGGCTGAAGCCGTTCTAGGGGTCTGCGTGCCGGCGTAAGGGCCAACTGAGACGAGTTTTCAAGCATCAACTCCTCGTCCTCGGAGTTCTGAAGCATAGCACATGCTGGCTCGTCATCCTGACTCTCATCTTGACTATCCTGGCTTTCGCTACTGTAGGCCATGTGGGCTTGATGATGATGGCCAAGAGGACTACGTGCATCTAAATTCTCCTGCTCAACAACCGCGTCATCCATAACCAGGCCCTTGCGAGATTTGATGCGCTTGTGACCATCGGGTCCATTTTTCCAGGACTTTTTCTTGCGTTCGCTCTTGCCGGGTGTACGATCTTCGCGCTCGCGTTGCGAACGATATTTCTCCAGCCACCTGGTTACCTCGTTTGGCATGTCCGTGTTCCCGGAGAGTGGCTTGAGTACAAAATCGTCGGAGCGAGTTAGAGTAGCGCATGGGTGGTCCGGACAGTGTCGGTTAGCGTGGGTGAATCTCATCTCGCAGCCGGGCTCGGCGCACAGGAACGGCTTCTCACCCGTGTGAAGCCTCTGATGGGTCTTCAATTGACCTGACTGAGTGAAAGCTTTGGTGCATCCTGGATAATCACAAGTGTATGGCCTTTCGCCTGAAAAATAAAGATTAATTATTTTATTATTATTTGATGTTTTAAATATTATAATTGTTATTTATCAAAAAATAATAACTAAGCTAATTTTATTTATCTTAAAAATTTTGGAGTAATATAACGTAAAAGACAAAATTCTTTTTATTTACGTCATTTTTTGCACCACTCATACAAAAAATATATTTTAAATAGAAAATAGGTACATCTCACAAAACAAAAATAAAAATAAAAGAAAAAAAAAATTAAAAACGTGTCAACCTTTGACCTTAACACGCATATCAGCTAATGTAAAAAAAAAAAAGTTATTGCTTTTTTACAAATAAAAATTCAAAATTACCCGTTCACGTGCTCATAAAAAATAAAACGTGAACGAGCAATAAACAACATAAAATATAATCAAATACATAAAAAAAAAATAAATAAATAAAATCAAATCAAAAGAATCAGGTAAACTATACACACATGTTACCCTTACAAATCCGCGCTTTTTCTTTTGTTAGAATCTCAAAAAAAAATATACGCGACTGCGGCACCAACTAGAGAAAAAATACGCATCACCTTATGGCCCTGAATACATATACAGCCCCTGCACGCGCGCGTGGCACACATATATATATAGGTAGTGATATATGTATAAAAGACTGCCCAACAAAGGCCCCTTACGCGACGCAGTTGTTCGTCCCGCGCTTATATACTTTCGTATACCTATAATACACACCACCTTTCTCCTCCCCTCTTTCCCCACCACTACTGTACTCCCCTTTCGTATAATATGTACCCTATATTCAAAAAGAGCGCAACAGTTTATATTCTAAGCACCCTCAAGTTATTGTTATTATTATTACGTGTTGCTTTCGTTTTTTTTTTATTTCATAGTAGAAAAAACGAAAATCAAATTTATTTTTACTGTACGTGATCTATCTATATAAATGTATCTAGGAGTTTTTTAAAAAAACAAAAACAAGACGCTCGATTGTGAGGTGAGAGACAAAGGAGCAATGTTTTTTTTTTATTGAGATGAGGAAGAGATGCTACAGTCTAAGTCCACGTGTCCTGCGACTCCGTTTTTTTTTTCTTTAATTTCCAAGGATCACGCGCAGTCTGTTATTCTTTTTATTTTCTTGAATTTACAGTGTTTTTGGAGCTAGGTATAAGCAGCAGCTATAACAGGTCGCGAGTCATATTTTTTTTGTCTATACAAGCGTGTTATCTGATTTCATAATATTTTGTTACGAGACGCTACTAAGTACATTTTTGATAAATCAATTAATTCACATGCATATTATTTTTTGTTATGGTAGCTAATAATTATTTAATAAAAAATTAAAGAAATGAATTTTTTAAAATTTTGAATTTAACAATTTATTGTCAGAGTAAGATAAATGCAAATTTTAATATTGTTTACAATAATAAGAAACAGCTGCAGGTATATTATATACCTGTGTATTTAAAATTGCATCATTGCTACCAAACATTACAATGTATTATGCTTAAAAACAAACATCCGATATTATCATGTTTTATGTAGGTCATAACATATCGGAGTTTGTTGGTCAACAACTTTAATCAAGAAATAAAAAAAAAAACAATAAAAATTAAATTAGAATTTAAAAAAGTTCAAACGAATTTTAAAAATTGAATGAATTGTTAAAACTAATAGTAAGTTTTTAAAGAATAAAATTAAAAGAGCTCGTGATATAAAACGCGAAGGATAGTAAAGTAGTAAAACGCTTTCAGAGGGTATATTTTAAAGTAGTAGAGAGGGAGCAAACACATTATAAGTATACAAAGGGGAGAAGAAGAGAGGAGTAGAGAGAGAGAGGGAAAAAGGCCAGCTGAAAAATCGTGGGCCCTTTACAAAAAATAAAAAAGGGGGACTACTATATACTGCCGGTTAAAGAGCAGCAGCAACAGGGGGCTGTTGCTTCGCTCCTCTCTCTCTCTGCTTTTTCAAAACCCACCAGTCCCGTGATGGGTTGTTGCTGCGACTGTTGTGGATACTATGGGTATATGGAAGAGAGGGGGAGGAGGCTCGCAAAGTAAGAAAGCCTGCTGGCGCGCAAAAGCAGCACAGGGGCAGCAGCACACACGTTGTAGAAACACTAGTGGAAAGAGGAGAGGCAAAGAACGGACATGTTGGAATTTCCGTTCGCGGGCAAGCTGCTGCTGCTGCTTATTATAGCCCCGGCCTGTGTATATTTCTGTCTCGCTTGCACTTATGGGATTTTAGGTATGCGCGCGCGCGCGGGAGAAATGCGGCTACTCTCCTCGTGGCTCTTTTACCTTCGCGCCTTATTTCCTTCCGCATATTCTACATATATTCTAATATGTGCATAATAACATAAAAACACCGGTATTGATAATTAAGTTTATCGTATCGAATATATTTAATGTTTATTAACATGTTATTGGAAAAATGAACATTAAAATACGAAAACATATTGCGACGCAAAAGACAACAAAACACGCAGATGAAAGAGAACAGAGGGTCGTAAATAGATAAAGGAGAGGGAGAGATGGAAGACAAAAAAAAAAAAAAAATAACAGAACGAGCGCGGGAAAAAACCGGGGAGGAAGCACGTGAACCAACAGAGCGAATTTAAGAGTGATTGTTTTTCAAGCACACCGCGTGCTAATATAAGTATAGCAAGCCTCGTGTATGCGTAATACATATAATCCCGCTATATCATATACCGCCACCCGTCGCGCGCGCTTTAGAGGTATAAAAAAGAGGTTATGTCTATCCTCTCTAAGCGCGGCTGGCGGGACGGACGTAATTATTATTATCATTAAATTAATGAATGAAAATGTAATCAAGCTTACCTGTATGGGTTCTCAGATGAGCCTGTAGACTTTTTTCACGTGGAAAGACGCGATTACAGAACGTACACTTGATGTTGGAAGGCGAGGTGCTGCCTTGTTTCATAAGATTGGATAAAGCGTCGGCGCGAGGCCGGCCGCGCCGGTGTACCTCTAATGCGGCACGTTGCAAGGCAGCAGGACTTTCTTCCGAGCCTGTTGATCCTTGTTGACGTCCACCACCACCTCCGTCACCGTTGCAATCGCCAAGTTGGATCCTGGCAGTTTCATTTGATGAAACCCGATTGCTACCAATACTCCCGGTGTATTCGGGCGAGGAGCAGGAACTACCGGGGCTGCAGTCGGGCACATTGCCAGCTTGAGCGCCCCAGGTCCATGGATGGTAAGTGGCATCGTATACCGGTGAGGAACTACCTGGACGTCCATCACTACCACCACCACCACAGTTAGGCTCCAAGGAGCCACCCTTGTTGTTACGCTTCGGGGTGTGCAACTCCATCATCATGCCAGCGCGGCCTCCTGCGTGCAGGGCCTGCTGCTGAGTTTTTTGACTGACGCGCCAGCGCGCGCGTTTCTCTTTCAATTACCGGCGGCTCTCTGTCTCTCACAGTCACTTACTATATTACTCCGTGTTATTGTTGCTGTTATTGTTTTCTTTTGTATTATTACAATAATAATAACACACTGCACCGGCACACTATATATACTGCTAATGTTGTTGGCACCGCTAATGTACAACGCGGTCACCACTAAAATTTGCAAGACACGCGTGGTCTCTTGTCTTCACATGCGCGCACTGCAGTTTTTCCACGAAGATCTGACACACAAACAACATGTACACCTCCACTTTTTCTATACGGGGCAGTTTATTTGCCTCTATATAATTCTATATGAAGGGTAGGTGTACAAAAAGAGAGGGGAAAGAGGGGGATTATTATTGAGGGCTCTCTACTCGAGTATATATACGTATATATATATTTTACACACGCACGCGCAGCATACCGTATAAAGAGGCTTTATTGAGGCTTGGCCGCATGCGACTGATATTAACCGCCAAAACGTAGTCGTACGACACCCGTGTGTGTATAGCATGGGGCAAAAACTATAGCCTACTACAGCGCGCAGACGCGTCGAATGGGATCAGACGATTGGTTGAAAATGACTCTGCTTGAATGCGCGCCTGCGGCGGGGCCCGGCTGTTGCGCTCTTTCTTTCTTTCTGCGTTGTGTGTAAGTATATATTTCTTTCTTGCTTACTCTTGTTTGATGAAATGGGCCCTGCAGGTTTGATTTCAGGGGTTTGTAACGGTGTGTTATGGGCCCCAAAGTTTTCTCTCTCTCTCTCTCCTTTATTCTCCTGCTGCAGCAGCAGCAACGCATATGCGCGGGCTTCCTAGTATTTTACAGCTTGAAGATTCTTGGTATTTACCTGCGCACGCTCTATATATCTATACTGTATTAGTTTTTGTTTTTCACTTTTTGTTGTTTTTTTTCTTATTTTATTTAGATGATGCACTGTATAGTATAACCGAGAGAGCTAGGTATACGGTAGATACAACATAGATTGTGATAAAACATGTTGTTCATCTGATTGTCTGTATTCAACTGACATGCCAAGGGGTAGTTCAGGAAAACGAGTTTTCTTGTAATTTAAAAAGCGCTAGCCGGTTATCCCCTGTAGTGAAAGGGATGCTGCGTATATATTTTACCGAAGCATCTTTAGGAGAACAAGTGCATAGCAGCCCTCTTCTTTCTATATATCTTTCCCCCTCTGGATCCCCTTCCGCTACATTTGATGGTGGTTGTTTTGTTGATGAAGGCAAGCCAAGAGGGCTGCTGCAAAGGATATATAGGTATAGATGAGGCATGTCTAAAGGGTCGGGAAAACGATGGTCAGTTTTTACTTTTACAGTATGTGCAGTAGAGGAGTAGGGGGTTACTTTTACTCTCTCTATATCACGTAGACAGATCTTGCACGTGTTTTCGACGAATTTTAAATCTTGGGACTTTTTGGATTTTATACCTGCTTGTGTATACATAGGTATAGGTATACTGCTGTTGTAGAAACGTAGTTTTACAGATGGTTTTTATGGGGGGTGGAGAATTGAAGATGTGAGATGAGAGGAAAGCCATTGCTATATGGGGTTTAAATGTTTTTATGAGCATTTAAAATTTTCTCAATTCTATGCACGAAATGAAAAACCTCCCTCTGAGAGGATAATGGATTTTGTGACGCGTTTTTTGTTGGGAGAAGTGGGGGATAATTAGTTCGTTTATTTTATGGCGTGTCTAACGGTAGTTTATACATTTTATATGGTTATATTGATATTTTAAAATAGAGTTATATTTTAAACAGTGATCGATATGGAATTGAAATTTTATTTTAAATTTTGTAAAATGTTATTAAGTTTTTTGAGCTTAATATAATTTAATAGTCAATTTTTTAAAAAAGATCTCTTTAGTCAAAATTTTATCAAAAGTTATTTTTGGCTTATAATACTCTACTTGGTTTAAAATGCAAGAAAAGAATTTGTAAAAAAATTTTCATACTGAAAATTTATGTACTATCATTTAAAACCTATTGAAAAATGGTAGAGCAAAAAAAAAATTAATAAATTTTTTATAAAATGTAGAATTAAAAATCATATGCAATAACATTAACTTTCAAATTCGCTAATTTATTTTATAAAAAATTAAAATATGAGTTTTTATAATTTTTTTTTAAGTCAAAATATAAATACCAATATAGTTGTTTTTAACAAGTCGTTGTCTAAGGGGGGAAAAAATAAGTGGTTTTATCACAAGAACGTTACTGCCCTCGCTTCGCTTATTGTACAGTAAACTTAATTCTTGAGAATAATAGCCCACTTCTGTCCCTTAACGCATGAAATACTATTTTTTTTCTTAAAATCCTTTATTTGATCAATCGTTAAAAATTATTAGATAATAATATGTACAATAAATAAGTTCTAGCCTATCATTAGAAAAAAAGTAAATTTATAGAAATTTATGAATGTACTAGTAATATTTTAAATATTAAATTGCTTCTCTTTAAAATTTAAAAATTTCAAAAGAAGCTATTCATCATACTATATCAATTTTAAAATCCACTTAATATTTTTCTTTCCTGACACATATTCAAACAATTTTCCACATATATTTATACATATTTATGCAAAAAATTTTACTTATCATTTCTAGACCACACTTCTACATGTTTCCATACCCATTTCTTAAAATGTTCTTCCTCTCAAAATGGAAAATATACCGTTGATTTGCATATACCTGAAACTCAAAAAGCTATATATATAACAGACAGAACCGTAGTAGGTAGCACACAATTAAAACAGGCCATAACCAGAAAATCCTACTACTGTAAAGCTAAAACGCATCCAGGTGCACTATATATATTAGGTATATAGATACATGTTGCAGCAGGAAAATCGTACAGTATTTTGGAGAACCCTCCGTTTTTCCGATCTTATATAGTCTCTCTCAGCTGCTGCTCTTTCTCTACAGATGGAACGCACCTTGAAAAAGAGAAAAGAACAGGTCACAACTTGCATGACGTCAGCTGAAAATATACCTATATACCTATGGGGGTGTAGAAAAAAAAGGTACAGGCGTCTCTTCTCTCCTGCATTTTCCTCTCTGTCATCATTGTTTGCACCCAGCTAGCACATTTGTCCGAATGTCATCCAAACGATATCCATAGGAGATTTAGATATCCTATGGATATCGTTTGGATGAAATGTGCTAGCTGGGCAGGCTGACTTACGAGATCGGTTGAGAACAACGGCTTCTGAAACTGAACAAAAAAAAAAGAGTGTGACTGCTGTGTATGTTACAGAGACTTTCTTGAGAGGGAGGGAAGTGATGGTGGTTCAACGGACCTTTTATATTATGTTATATATGGGGATGGATTGGCTATGAAGGTATATATATAAGTATAAGAGACCACTGAAGGGTCTAGGCTTTTCTTTACGTGAGTTATTTTTATTTTTAAAGTGTGATTTCGTGCTGAGAGTTTATTCTGATGTATTTTGGATGGGTATATAGGTATATATATATAAGGTCTTCTTATAATATGGTTGAAGAAGATTTTGGGATTTAATGATTTTAGAGTTTAATATGTTTCTTCTGATTATACCTGGGATGTAGGTATACTTATAATATTATGTTTGTTTTGTTTTAACGGAAATTTCGTACTTTTAGCCGTAAAAGGGACATATGGTTTATATTGTGTTTTGGCAATGAAGTGGTCTTTTTGGATTATATACCGAAAGCTGCTAATTTGAATTTAATGCTTTTTCAGAGTATTTAAATGTCTCTTTCTCTCTCACACTCTAGGTGTACTGAAATATTTTAATTACCCTGAGGATTATATGGTCCCTTTAAAATAATGAATTGCAGGGAACGGTATTAAAATGGATGCTATAATATATAGATATAAAATTTTAAACGGTAAATATAAATTGTTTATTGTAATAATAAATTTATAAAAAAAAAAAATTATTTATTTATGCGTTATAATTATTTATTAATTCATTTTTATTAATAATAATAATAGAATTGATATGGTTAAAAAATTTTTGATAAAAATATACGATAACTAATTGACTGATAAGTATACCTTGTTTAAAAAACCGCAGACATTTAAATTTATCAGATAAAGCTTTAAATTTTTTGTAAAGGGCTGTTTTAAATCGTCACATACACGTTATGTGACCGTACTTATCAATCTATGCTTAGCTATTTCCATCGATGCTTTTTTTTAAACTAAAAAAAGTAAAATCAGCTATCATTTGAGTGTTAAATTAAAAAAAAAACAATATTTGTTATTTTGCATTAAAATGTTTTTCGCGCTTCTTTTTCAATGTCAATGTTTTATGTAATTTATATTTTATATTTTTAATTCGAATCGATATTTTTTTTTGTTTTAATTTATTTGGTTCAAGACATACGTTATTTTTTGATAGATACAATATAAACACTTGTATTTTTAATTAAACTTTAAAATAATAATAATAACAACAATTTTGATTAAAATAGTATTTTATAAAAGTGAACAATTGCATAAATGGCGGTAAATTGAGATCGAAGTTTTTTTAACATCTTACATTGTTGCCAAACTTCCGAACTTCACAAGTCTCTTTACATGGAGTAGAGCGGGAAATAAATTTGATTTAAATTTTTCAGTGTTTATATAATAGTTATCTAAATGCATTACGTGACAAATAAGTTTGAATCATAATTGTCAACATATAAAGACACTTTATTTGTTTATAATTTAATAAATAAAAATTGATTAAACAATCGATTATACATTTTCAATAATAAAAAAAATCTGTAAAAAGTCCATATTTTATTTTTAAAATATTAATACAATTAATGATATTAAAAAACATTTATAATAGTTAATAAAAAATTACAACACATTTTTTCAATAATTCTTTGGCACTAAATCTAGTCAGACTTTTAAAGAACAGGTAATCTCAGTTTTATTAGACAATAAGTATTTTAAAACATAATAAAATAGATTTAAAATATTTCTTAAAATAAATCTTTTATTAAACAAAATTTAAAATATTTAAGTGTTTTTTAATTATCAAAATTTTCAAATTTAAATAGCCATTTATTTATCGCATTAAAATTTTCTAATAATAATATTAATAAATAATACTAATTTATTAATTTAAATAAATTTAAAAAAAAAAAACCTTATACTATAAATCGCTCTAATACTACTTCACAACAAGGTAAGCAATAAAATGCGCATTGCAGAGCTTGCGGAAACTACGCTGCGTAGTTTATCGATTTACAAGAGCAATATAAGCTCCCCTACATAGGATCCATATATCTAACGTAATATACATCGCTATACAAATGTCGTTTTTTGCGTCTTATAAAATTTTAGCTACGTAACGATAAACGATAAACATACATTCATTTAGCAAAATATATCAATCCCGATAAATATGATAAAATTAATTGCAAATTATGTAGTGAAGAAAAAGAAGCTTGCAAGTACTGTAATATAATACTAAATTTAAACATTTTATCAAACGGAAAGAGTATTCTTTTTTCACGCAAGTTCAACTTGGCTGATAGACAAAGTTTTTCACCTCTCACGATACCTATGAAAGTGTAAAATAGAGATCGAACACGAAGTAGAATAGAAAATATCAAAAGCGCAATTAAAGTTTTCGCGCCGGCGCGTAGGTAAGTGCACGTGAGTGAAATAAATAAAAATTGCATCGGCAACGTCGCGATCGCGCAGCGGCGGCGGGACGACGCGCTACTGCTACTGCGCTCTCATCCTCGCGCTCCGATTGGTTCTCGTAAGTGGCAGCCTCGCAAATCCGGGCCGGTCTAACCCCACTCCAGAAGTAAGAAAATCGCGCGAGCCGAAGCCTCGTCGACCTCGTGGGCGAAGCAGCTCGCGAGCTCGAGCCTTCTTTCCTCAGGCGCTGGGGAGACCGCTTCGGCCATATTGGATCACACTTCGGAATTGGATGTCTGTCTTAAACAAGGGCTCAAGAGTAGCCAAGCATCGCGCCTCCTCCGGTCCTCGTTCAGCAACGCTGGACCAAGTAGCATCTGCTGCAGCAGCCTCTGCAGTAGCAGTAGCAGCAGCAGCTAGGACGACATCAACACCACCACTTGTAGCAACCTCGTCGTTGCTACTTCGAACTTGCTGTACGACAGTTTTGACAACATCATGGAGAACACGTACAGCATTACCGTCAAGAACAAGTTCGCGATCTCGAACTTTGAGGACGACGAGGAGAAGGATCCATTCGAGATCTTAAAGCTGAAGGAGCTCGAGAAGGAGGCTAAGCGCAAGGAGAAGCTCAGCGAGAAGAGCAAACATCAGCAAGAGCAACAGCAGAAGGCTGCCTCCGGTGGTGGTGGTGGTGGTGGTGGTACTGCTGCAGGACAACAGCAGCAGCAGAGCAACAAGAAAAACTCCAGGACCAACAAGGAGAATCAAGCTCAGGGGCCTCAACAACAAAAGGATCAGCAGCAACAGCCTACCCGTGGTGGCCAGGATTTTTCAGCTAAAAAAGATCAAGGTTGGTATTTGTGTCTGTCTGTCTGTCTATCTATATCTGTCTCTATGTATATAGGTATGTCTCTCCGTGTTTTAATCGATCCGCGCAGTACATCTAGTGTATAAGCAAGAGTATGTATATCTACGGACAGCGGCCTCGTGCCTTCTCTCTTCTCCTCCCCCACCTCCTTGCTCCGGCTAACGCGCCCACGAGGCCCCGCGCGCGCATAACCTATAACGCGATTAATGGCCTCGACTATATTCTCTCTCTCTCTCTAGCTAGCAGCACCCGGTGTGTGCTCATCTCGTCTATCGTCCCATCTTTTTTATTGACAATGTCAGGAACATGATAATCCCAGCAGCATCAGCAAAGCTGGGACAACCTCGAGAGATCTTTAAAAGCCGGCCGCGACCGGGAACAAAGGCGCTGCTGCTGCTACTTTTGCTACTTTATAGCCTGCGCTGCTATTATTTTACACACATCCGACCTCGTGCGCCGCGCACCCGGCCTCGACAACATGTCCGCTGCTATTATAATGCTTTCTTGGATCTCGCTGCTCTCTTTCTCCACGCGCTCTTTCTCTCTCTCTTTAGCGTGCATCATATAATCTTTGCGTGCCTGCTAATACTTCATGGGGGGATAAAAATACGAGTAGGCGTTAGTGTGTATTTCATTGGGGGAGCAGGAAGGAAAAAAAAACGTAAAAGAGATGAAGGAAAAGAAATAGAACTGCCAGAGAGGTGTATTATACTTATAGGCTGGAGAGAAGAAACGACAATTTGGAGAGAGAGCCGGGGCTGATACTACATTTGGACTTGCGCTCCGGACCCTACTCTCTTTCTCGGATCGTGCCATCTCTCACCCTCTCTTTCTTACTCTTTCTCTCTTATATGCGTGTTTCGTTCGTTAGCTATACTTTATCTCTCTCTGTCTTTCTTCTAGTTTCGCTTTTAGGATTAGGCTACTTTTAGACGACTTGATTGCCTTCCCCTTTCCCTCTTCTCGAGGCTAAAATGTGTGTCTTTGATATTGTATATGCATTTGAATGTATGCGTAAACAAATATTTACGAGGCTGTATGATTTTTTATAGGTGACAAGAAGCCTGCTCAGCAGAGGACTGGAGGAGAACGCAATGTCAAGTTTCTTGAAAATCGCGAAGAGCATAACAACAAGCGTAATCGTGAGGAAGGAGACCGACCACCCCGTCAGCAGAATGAAAGACGAGGAGGACCACCTGGGTAAGTTATACTCAACATTTTTTTTTTAATTCTTATTTGAAGATATAAGTCGATTTTTAAGGTCAAATGTGTCAAGACATGTTTTTGTTACGTTTTTTTTAATGGATTATATAGATATTAATATTTATTCTATGTTTGTAAACTAAATTGAAAAATGAAATATAAATAAGGTATATCTTAAATATAATATTAAAAAGTATCAAAGAGGAAAAATTAGTATAATAAATAAACATAAAATATTGATTGTGATATTATTCAAAGTAGGCTTATGATTACGCATCGTCATGACTAAATGATAAGTAATCTTTCTTTGTAGGTTTTTAAACTATAAAAATATCAATCAATAAATATATCTAAACTTAATTTTTTGTTTATTGCAATAAAAAATTCATGTTTTATAAATAAAATAAAAATCAAAATATTTTTTTTCAATTAAAGTAAGGGAATTATATAAGAGTGGTTAATTACAAATATTAAGTTCTTATGCTAACATAACCAATCATAGTCTTGAACTTATTTTTCTAGTATTTATTTAATTTTATAACACTACATAATAAATTACTGTGCATAAAATATTAATTCTTATAAAATTATTTATGTCTTCATAAGCGATATAAAATACATGCATAAGATGTTTCAATTTCTATAATACAACATATACAACAGTAACAAACATGATACATATTATTTTTAACATTTACTAGAAATAATTTATTTTAATTTCAATTAAAATTTAATAAAAATTTAGAATACTGATCGATGTCTTTTATTTTTTTTCTTTTACAGTGAGCAACGTGGTGATTTCCATTATCAAGGTTCGCGCGAGTTCCGTAACTCCAATATTAGTGGCACTGGTCAGGAAGGTGGTGAAAGACGTGGAGGACGTTTTGGTGGTGAACGAGGTGAACGAGGTGAAAGAGGCGAAAGAGGTGAACGAGGAGATCGTGGTGATCGTGGCGATCGTGGTGATCGTGGCGGCCCTCGAGGCGGCGGTTTCCGTCCCCGAGGTGGGTTCCGTGGACGCGGTGGTTATGACAACCGCGGCAAGCGCGAATATGATCGTCAATCCGGCTCTGATAAGACGTACGTATATTTATATATTTAAATTCTTTACTTCATTTTTTCTTATTGATTATTTAAAGTTTGTTGGAATTTTGAATTTTTGCCTTTCATTTAAATTTCTGATATTTTATTTAGCAAAGATTTTATGTTTTATAACTGATCCTTTTTATTTTTGTAATTATTTTCCAAATAATATTAGTAAACTATTCATGGCATATTACAGTACTAAACTTTTAAAAATTATCATAAACGTAGTTTAAACATTTTTAACTTAAATTAATATATTCTTGTAATTTCTCCTTGCATACTAAATCAGGCAACCAAGGTAAGAATTTCTTATTTAAATCAAAAACAATAAATGCACGTTGTAAAAAATTTTTGTTGGTGTTTATTGTTGTTTGCTGATCATTTTTTGGTTTTTTTTTTTTTATTCATTGCATTTTACTTCATTTCACATCTATAGTTTAATATGAAAGGAGAAGTGCAAGATCTTAATTTCTAATAAACTCTATAAAATTGCATCAGTGGATGTTGTCAATGTTAATAATGTAAGCAGGTATGGTTACAGCGGAGTAAAATCTATTGACAAGAAGGATGGCGCTGGCAGCCATAACTGGGGAACCCATAATGATGAAATTGAGTAAGATAATTTTTTTTTTATTTTTTTAAATTTATTTTCAAAGAAAATTATTAATTATTGTGGAGTATATATGAATTAAAGTAAAAAAAAAAAAAACATTTAAATGTGAATTTATGTAAAAAGTGTGTTTATAAAATCTTTATTATAGATATTCATCTAAACATTGTATAATTAAAATTTGTTTTAATTTAAATTTTCAATTCTATCATTCACATATTTTTCATTTATATCACAATTGGTGTTTTGTTAAAAATATAAATAATAGTCATTTTTTAGTTTGGCTTTGAATGTGTTTTTGTGTGCAGTGTCCATTAACAAAATTTTCATAGGACAAATTTTTTTCATAACTATTCTGGATATAATGTCATTCTTAATGTAACTTGAGATTAAATATAGCACTGTAATTAAGAAATAATTTTAAAGATTTTTATATGATAATTTTCATTTACATTGTGCTTGCAGAGAGAGCTTGAACCATTCGATTGACTGGGACACTCCTGTGAAGATCGAACCTGATACCAGTGGCAATGTCGCTAATGAAAGCAAGGAAAGCTTAGGAAGCGCCAATGTTAGCGGTGGCGAGGCTCCGGCTACTGGAGAGGCTGCTCCAGCAACTGAAGAAAAAACCGCCGAGGAGGAGGCGCGCGAGCTTACTCTTGACGAATGGAAAGCCTTGCGTCAAACCAACCGCGTTAAACCCACCTACAACTTGCGTAAGGCTGGCGAAGGAGAAGATCTTTCTCGCTGGAAGAAGATGTATGCACTCGAACGCAAGAAGGAAGGCGCTGAGGAAGAAGATGAAGATGATGAAGAATATGATGCTGCTGAATACCCGCAGCGCGCTGGCCGTCAGAAGCACGTCTTTGACATCGAGATCAACTTCAACGATTCGAGACGCAGTGGAGGTAGAGGTGGACGTGGCGGTCGTGGAGGTAATCGCGTGAACGGACGTAGTTTCGGCAATCGCGGACCACCACGTGAAGGCGGAGGAGAGTTTCGCAGCGTAAGTGTAATACATTATTTACTCAACGTATTTATTTTCATATTTTCCTTTTTTTTATAAGTGTAATTATACTTGTTCTCCTTGTTATTAAAAGACAAAAAGTTGATAATGTTCATCAATATTATCTGTTATTTCTTATCCAGCTGTATAGAAGTCTATATTTATTTTATTATATTTGATGATGAGAAATTTAAAAAAAAACAATCTCTTAGTTTGATCCTAAAGATTAAGATATTTTTTCAATATATATCTAGTTTTAAAATGACTATTAATATCAATTATTTTTTATAGCAGCAGGAGCAACGATCGCCTCGTGAACGTCAAAACGCTCCAAAGGTTGATGATGAGCACGACTTTCCCTCTTTGGGTTAAAAGTTGATTCCAGTGAAAAACCCCCAAAAAAATGTACCACCGCTATCTACCAGAACATTGAGAAAAAAAGTAATGAAGAAATGTTTCAACCACAATCAACACTCCAGTTTTTGTCACCACTAATATTGCTACAGTTGCTGCTACTGCTACTCCCGTTGCTGCTATCGGCGGTTTCGTCTTTATAACATCATCGTTGTTGAAAAAGAAAACATTCACACTAAAACACGAGACACCAAGATTCGTAACAAACGTACATAAGAAAACACATTAAGAAAAGAAAAAAAAAACATTTTTGCCGTTGCAAATAAACTCGCAGTTGAAAGTTATGTATGTATCCAATTAAGAATGGGTAGAGAAAATCGAAAACAAATGTATCTCTTGGCTGTTTTTGAACGATTTTTTAATCAAGGTAACATTTGTTTGTAATGATTGATTATTGTTTAATTGTAAGCGAAAAAAACAGCAGTTCAAGAGAGACACCATGTGTCGCCCTCTTAAATTTAATTTTTTTTTTTTATTTGTCAATACGTGATTTATATTGATGATGGACGGCCTATACTAGAGGAGGCCCACAGTATACATTGTGACGATTTATTAGCTGTGACCAAGATAGACCGCGTGCGGTATAAAATAATATACTTTTTCCTCTAGGCGATAAATTTTAAAAACCTTTGTTTTATAATTTTTATACGGCACACTTCTGCGTTCGCGTATCTGTGCGCAGAAGGATGAAAAAAAGAGAACGATCGAGATAAAGGGGATGAGGGGGTCAAGAGTTTTGGAGAGGGAGCAAGATTCACGTAGACGTAGATGTTGAACCTTCGGCTCTTGCCCACATTGTAATTTAAAAAAAAAAAAACATAATAGAGGTCGACAAAAAAGTATACTTTTATTTTTCACGATGGCCGAGTCGTGTTGCGAGTAGGTTTGCTGTTGATGTATTTTTTCTCCAAAATAGTAAGTGAAAATAAATTAGAAAAAGAGTTCGTGTTGTCAATAGGCTGATATCTTGTCTATGCGTTCTTAGTCAAACAACACGAGTTCTGGATCTCGACGTAAAGACAAAGAAACTTCATTACCATTAAGAGAAAATATCAAGGTGTAATTTACAGAAAAAGTGACTCATAAAATACTACACTTTTAAGTCAAAAAAAAATCATTGATTACATGTTATACTTACATCAACCGATTGTCATATACATACTTTAAAGTATCGAAATGCTCTATATTAGTAATCCACGTTTGTTATATATTATTACTTTAAAGAGTAAAGAGAAAAAAAGCTAAAAAAGAGAGTTTAAAACACTTAAATACAAGCCCTAATCTCCTTCATCGAGATAAATAATGTTACGATATATTGAAACTTAGGTAAAAATGTAAATAACAATATTTACAATAAAAAAAATTGTGACGAAAATACTTAGATACGTTAAAAAATTTAAGGATTAAAAAAAAATACAAAAAAGATTTTTCAATTGAAAGTTTCTTCGTTAACTTGTCTTTCTTATATTTGCCATACTTAAATATGCAAGTCGCGGATTTTCTCGTCCTTTTCTTCTCGCGCTCGCAGTGCAGTTTAAAAAGAAAAGGAAGAGCGTAGTGGTAGCTGTGCGTACCTGAAAAGTATCGATAAATAAGTCGAAGAAAGAAAAAAAAAAAAGAAAAAACGTGTAAAAAGGAAGTTGATAAAAAAAAAATTGAGAAAAATAAAAAAAACATACGACTGCACATACGTGTTTTAATGAACTTTTCGTTCGGTAATGGAATAAACATTGGTTCAAATCGGCAATCAAGAAGGGCGAACGAGAGAAGAAATTAGCGGCTATTCGAATGTAACGACGATTATTTTATATAAAGTACCCTTGAAATAAAAAGGCCAATAAGGAAAGGAAGTGAGAAAATTATCAGCCGAGGACAATCGAGCATGCACGGCAGGTTTCCCCTTGTTGCGATTTCCCTCCGCTACGCCTTTTGTTTTTCTACTTGTTTTCAGAGGAAATGAGCGAGTCGTTTAACTCATTTTTTGTTTTTGCCTTCTCCTGCTTTAGCTTTTTACTTTATTGGTTGTTTTCTCACATGTCATCTCATTACGATCGAGAAGGTCGCAAGAAAATATCCGTCGTATATTTTGGACGACTTTAAATCGAACTACCGGTGTACTTTTAAGTACAATCTGCATTTTTTTTTGTATTTTTAGTTTATTTTATTAAGTCGCACGTCAAATTGATTTATTTTATTTTTATTAATTTTTTTTTTTTTTTATTCCAAAACCGGTTTATATATAATGCTTTAAGTGTTTGTTGAATAGATTTCAGATTGCAAACGTTCAATCGCCGAAGGATCGATCTTTATTTAAAATTTCAGCTGTGAAGTTGGAGAGACGTTTCTTTTAATGATTTACTTATTGAATTTTTGTTTAACAGTTTACTTGAATGATATCTACTTAAAATTATCGCTTGTGAACAATCGTTTTAATTTACTTAATTTGTTTATTTATTTAGCCATAAAATGCTGGATAATATTAGCTATAATTATTATAATTAGTGGGCATTTTTTTATGAAAAATAAAGTCTTGATTAGTGAAGACAAATTGCAATCCTTTTTTTTATTTTCACTTGTTCAAAAAAGCCTATACTGCACTTGAATAAAAAAATTATTATTTTTAAACATTTAACTACATCCTGAGAATAATAATTTGAAATGAACTAATTAAATATTCGTAAATTTTTATTCAGTTTTTGAAATTTTTTATTTAAAATACTCATTTTGTGAGCTACATTTGAAAGCATATTTGTTTTATTCAAAACTTACAGTATTAATAAATTGTGATTTTGTAATAATTATATTTTAAATCGGAATTAATCTATTTTTATTTAAAATTAACGAAGTTATTTAAAATACACGTCGACGTGCACTAAAATATACTCATCCGTGTGGTTTAATGAACTGACTCATAAAAAATTAAGAGCTACAGTTATATTATATTCAACTCGGGAATCTAAAATTAAAATCAGTCGGTATATTGTGCATTTCCACAAAACAATTCTTTCAAATAAAAAAGAAAATTAAAACGAATTTCTATAGTTATATGAAAAAAAGTATTCTTTACACTATATTTAACAAAAAAAAAATATATACCTATCTTTTCTAAAATTTTATACTGTAAATAATAGTAGATAAATTCTTTTTTTATTTAACAGACAATTGTTAAAAAAAAGAAAAAGAAGAAAAATATCAATTGCAGAGTTTCCTACTGTGATGCAGAAGCCAACCATTAATTTCGAATCAAAAAACTCCACACGTTCGGTAATATAATGTACGTGTTTTAAATGTATAGTAGCACACATCAAAAGTACACGTTTGTTGCTTACTCACCTGATGTACGTGACGTGACTCTTTATCATCAGAGGGTTTTAAAAGAAAAAAAAAAAAAGAAATGTTTACAGTGCATTATATTTTATTTGACAGATCGTTTTGAATATAACGTTAATTCAGTAAATAATTTTTTTTCTTTTTACGGTTAATCTTTTATAAAATTTACTATAATTTTGATAGATCTATAATTTGATATTTTATTCTGAATTGTTCTTCATCAGCAAACTTAAATTATCTTTTTTAACAAAAGATATTCCTACCCTTATTCAGTTTAATCATAAAATATATAATCTTCTAATATTATATATCAAAAAGTAATAAATGAGTATAATACTAAAATCGACACACAGAGAGAAAAAGAAGTGTGTGGCTGAAAATGAAAGGGCGTAAAGAAAAAGTTACTTCTCATAAGTGGTTATTTCATCATTAAGAGCTTATAATATATATATAATAATAAGAAAATATAGTTGAAAGTTTTAAAAAGAAAAATTTTCTGGTAACAAGTCTTTTCCGTTCTTTGATACAAGGTTCTCTCTCTCTTCTTGAAAAGAAAACTTTAATTATGTTGCGCAATTTCGGAAATACACCAAAAAAAATGCCTCTCCCTCCCCTTTCCCTTACATATATATATATATACACCCTCGTTCCTTTCCTAACAAAGTAACTACGAAATCCATTAAAACTTTTTAAGTTATTTTCAATTGCTTCCCCGAGAGAGAGAGGAAAACTTGGTTTCTCGTGTATATATATATATACACGCGTTTTCTGCCTTACTTCGACTCCGTTAATTAATACGCAACAATATATAATTTTTCATCTTTCATCCCTGTTGCATATATATATATAATAGACATATTTCTTTTGTATGAATTTAATAGGAAAATTTTCTAACGCGAAATGTATTTGTATGTGTTTTAGTAGTTAAAGTATATATATTTTAAATATACTTTGCTTAATTTTGTGCTATCTTCTTATAATACTTATACTTCAAAGGTCAAAGGTAAGATTTTTAATGTGATACATATATATATAGCTCATTCATTCTATCTCACTCTTCTTTTGAAAATTTCTACGGCTTTTAAGACCATTTAACTTATTAATGAGAAAAGTTTAACGCGACTTAAAGATAAAAGTAATAAAAAAGACTTATCGCAAATATAAATGATTTATATTTAAACATATCAGGCCGCAGGAGAGAAAGCTCGCCTTTATTTTCTTTTGTTTTTCAAATTTATAATTTCACACGATTGTGTATCTATGTAAGAAAGATTCATAAATAGATATGTATTTTTTTGATTTATAATTAACTAGATGTTTTCTGTGATTTTTACCAGTAGCAATGATTTATTTCCGTGAGATAAATAAAAAATTACTCTAATTTAAACTTATTACTTAATTAAATTTCGTAAATATTTGCTTATTAACGATGTTAACTTAAAAAGTTTTCTTCCTTTATTTTTTATCTTCAAAGTTGTAAAAAAAAAAATCTTCTTAAAAAATTCAAGCTTATACCCATTAGAAGCTGAGAATGAAGTGTTATTCAAGTCAGTACTGTCAAACACTCTGGACAAAAAGTAAAAGAGAATAAAAAAAAAAGAAAATTAAAACATCTCTAGCAGAAAAATTTTTGCTTCTCTGGATATAGCGTATGTCCCAGTAGGTACTCCCAGGACGACATAGTACAATAAAAAAAAGACAAGAAAAGAAAAAAGTTCGTAAAAATGTCCGTATACACTCTGTACTGGTCTCTCTTTTTCTCCAGGACCTGCTGCTGCTACTTCTACTGCTGCTCTGGTAAGTACTTACTTCCTATGGTTTTTATCTCAGTTCAAATAATGAGTGGAATAAAAGAGAAGAGCTTGGTGGTGGCTCTCTTTCTCTCTCTCGTTTTATACTACACCCCTTACTCACGGTTATATCACGATCTCTGCTACTACTACTTACTACTACTACTACTACTACTACTTTGAGTATATACTTATATTTACACTCGCGGAAACTTTAATAATAAACAAGAAAATGCAGATCGATGAATTTTCATGAATTTTTATTATTTAAAATAATAAGAAAAATAAATAATAAATTTATTATTTGGTATTCTATACTATAGATATATACCTACCTATACACATTTGAAGTACAATTAAACTAAATAAAACTGCGGTTTCACCGCATTAAATTTCTTTTTTTTTTTCTAAAACCTCGAGTTTTTGTTATGAGGGTTCTTTCCTCTTTTGCATAAGTCCTCAAAAAATGTAGCTGGTCACGTAATTAAAAAAAAAAAAAAAAAAAAAAAAAATAAAACGAAAAAGAAGACCAAAAATCGAATTTTCACGACACGTAAATTTTTCTAGTATACATAAAACAGAAAAGAAGGGTGTATATAGATACTGGTATGCCTTTCTCCACTCTTTTCCTATATATTGTTACAAATTCATCCGATATACCAAACGCACTATAAAAAAGAGAAAAAGAAAGGAAAATAATGTAAATGAAAAAGAAAGAACAAAAAAATATGTGTATAGGTACACGCCTGCGGGTCTAAAAAAAAAAAAACATTTTCAGGTGAAAGCAGGGGCAAGGTTCTTTTTTTCGAGTGCGTATATATAGGGTGCGTAACATAACTCGATTGGCTGTTGCTGTTACTCTCCTTCTCTCTTGTATGTCGCTGATGAATTCCCCGAGTATAAAAGCTCTCACTGCGTGTATAGGGCTCTATAGGAGAGAGAAAGAGAGAGAGAGAAAAAGCTCTGTCTGCAACTCTGCACCTGTCCCCGCAAGCTAACGTTAAGTCTCTCTTTTTCTCTCTCTCTCTCTCTCTCTCTCTCTACTCTAGGCGTCTCTTCCGGAGGGAGAACTTGAGCGTTTGCTTGCAATCAATTTTCTTCTTGGGAGAGAAAAAAAGAAAGGAAGGGGGGGGAGGGAAAAAGCAGAGTATAGTGCGCCTTGGGAGAACAAAAAAAAAAAGAAGAGGCAAATAAAGGCGCGATAGTATGTATGGAAAAGTTGAAGAATATAACTTCTTTTTTTTAGATTCGCGGGTGGTGAATATAATAACTGTGAATAGTGTTTCTGTGGTTATAAAAAAAAATATGAACTCTAGCTAGATATGCTTACATTATTCTGCGCTCTTTTTTATTGATCGGTTTTGTTTGTTTGCAATTATGTACGTATATAGGTACCTGCCCTGGCTTTGCTCTATCTCTCTTTCTGTTACTGTAGATATGTATAAATAGTTTTTAGATTAGATGTTATGTACACCTCTATATACTGCTAGAGAGAAAGAAAAGTAGAATATGCGAACGAACGTTTTACTGTGCTGTTGTTGTTGTTCTTGTTTTTCTCGTGTATAGTCGGAGTCGTCGACTTGGAATTGTTTTAATTATTTATTGTTCTGTTTCTTTAGGTCGGGTAAGACAAGAAGTTTCTTTAGATAGACACATATCGTTTTTTTTCTTTTTTTATTTGTAGTCTTGGGTTTATAATTTGATTTTGAGATTTTTAAGTGACATCTGAGATTAATTATTGAATTATGGGTATATTTTTACTTCATCTATTTGTAGTTAGATGGTTTTTCAAGATAATGATATGACAATTTGTGATAGATCCATTTCTATATTTACTTATTATTGATTAATAAGATATATTCAAAATTTTTTTTAAAAAACGCAGTAGCGATTTATTTGTAAAAAAATTTTTAATATAAATTCTATTTAACAATTACATAGACAAAATAAAAAGTAGCTTGTCCTCTTAAAAAATTTCATCTCAACAAAAAAAAAAAACTTTTACATTTAAGATGAATATCTATGCACAGAAAAATGTCAAGTACTCTTTCTTAAAAAAAAAAAAGTTAAAGAAAATGAAAATAAACAAATAAGTAAAAAAGCTACAGAGCTTCACCTCTCAAAGCAAAAAGCAATATTTAATGAATTTCGACATCTTGACACTATCAATCCTCCAGTTCCTTTTTAAGCACATTACAAAAAAAAAAAAAAAATAACTTGAATGAAATAATAAAATTTTTTATAGAACAAGAGGATTGCGAGACCTATGGTAAGAACGAAACTTTATGAAAATAAGTAAGTACTGACTTCATGTAGTTCTGTAAAAAAAAAAACAAACAAGTGCAATACTCACTTTGGCAGAACTTCGGTTTTACTATAAGTCCTATGACCCATTCAATACCCCTTAGAATTAATTTTTTCATTTCATTTCTATTTTTTCATTTAATTTCTTTTTTTTCCATTTCATTTTTTTTGTTACTTGTGCGACTGCTGATGTACAAAAATAATGTTCTATCTGCAGATACTTACAAAGTAAATATTCAATGTAATTATGAATGGAAAATGCATTTTGCAACATATATTTACAGTATACAATATTGTTTCAATTTATAATTGAAATATAAGCTTATGTTTCAATAATTAGAAATTCTTAGGAAGCGGTAAAAATTCTAATTTTTCATTTTCAATGCGTACTAGATTCATTAAATCATTGTACTTTAAATAATTCAAAATTATTTCTAAGCAATCTGGAATCAATCTACCGATAAGCGCTTGTAACACAGATTCAGCAGGCTTTAATAGTCGAGTCCTTGCCCTAGCTTTTAAGAATTGCAACATTATCAAAGGACTCAAGCATTCAAAATCACCAAAATCATTGGAAAAACAAAAATTGTAAATTTTTTCACGCTGAGATATAGACATTTTTTTGTAATCCACAACAAACTTTTCACTAAAAAAGTAATCAGCGGAAAATGACGGATCTATTAATTTTTTCAACTTTTCACCTAAATTCACCTTTTCTACCTCTTTATTGAAATTACTAATATTAATTTTACTACCTATAATATTTAAATTATCAATGTAAAGCCCAGCTGCTTGTAATAGTTTTATATGTTCGTTAAATACTTTTATCATAGGGGTATTTTTTGATGAAACATATTGAATACAAGTTTTTCCATAGTCATCTTTTATATTAATATCGGCTCCCAGAGATAGCAACATTTCAATGACGTATGGATTTGTAGATTTGTGTAATACGGTTTTACCTGAAATAAATTAAACTTATTACATATTTGTAAGATTTTTATTACTGTTGATAATTTTTATTAATAGTTAATTATTTATTTTTTTCAAAAAATACTTATTTTTGATATACTTCTAAGTATATTTAATTTGTAATCAACTCTCAATACATTTATTGATATACATTTATATATTGATAAAATAAATTTCTTTAACTTTCAGGAAAGTTATCTTACCATTTTTGTCTTTATGACAAAGTTCATATCCCTGCTGCACCATATTAATAGCTTCATTTTTTGCTCTCTCTTTAAGAAAAGAATTAATTCGAAGCACTATTTCCACTGCCGTTTCGCTAAATACGCTTGGAGCATATACATCAACTTTAGGACATCTAAAAATACAATAAAATTAAATACATTATCTATTAATTTTGTATTATAGAGCTGTGGGATTCTCTTTTAAATTTTGCTTGCTTTGAAAAACTTCAAATTTAACTATACACAAAAATAGTGAAATAACAATTTATAAATAATTATACCTAAGTATAGCTTCTCTTGAACTGCAGTTCTTTTGCAAAGCAAGATGACACGAATTTAGACCATCTGCATTACAGATATTAGGATCAGCATTATAACTAAGTAAGAGTTTTATGACTTTTGTATAGTTATCACATGCGACTGCAAAGTGAAATGGCGTATAGCCAGCATATTCTTTAGCAAAGTAATCCACGGTGATGTTAACGTCAACACCAGATTTTAAAAATTTTTCGATGAGTAACGTATTGCCATTCATGCAACACAAATGAAAATTTGAAAGTCCTTCGCTATTTGCAGGATTAATACAGGTGAAATTGTACTTGGATAAAAATGAATCTGAAAATAAATTTTAGATTGGAATTATTAAAATGTTAAGTAGGAATAAAATCCAAAGCATTTTATCATTGATATATAAGATACCTTTTTGTTTTAATAACTTCTGATCTAAATGAAAAGGAGTTAAATTTTCAGCATTTTTTAATGAAATATCAGCCCCATGCTTAAGCAACAACTCAACAAAATCATCATTCGATTGCTGAGATTTTCGTAATAAAATATGTAGCGCAGTATCTCCTGGCCACAGCGATGAGTCAAAAGCAATATGCGCATTAACATCTGCTCCAGATTTCAACTCTTCCATAAATAAAGCAAAGTCACCTATGGCACAAGCAACTTGCAATCTCGTCAAACCCAACTCTTTATATTGTTTTCCGCGATCAAATTCCGTGACCAGCCGTTTAACTAATACTGTGTACTCTTCAGATAACGATAGAGCAATACGCATTATATTAACTCCTATTTCACCTGCCATAAAATTTTTTCCATGAGATTCTAGCATTTGTGCAATTAGTTTTTTAAATGAATGACCAACCGGCTTTTTATAAAAAGTATAAAAAGTATATGTTTCAAATCTTGTCAAACAAGAAATAGAACCCAATCTCGAACCAAATTTATTTGTTGGTTCTTCAGTCAATTTAATTAATGCTATTTGAAATGGTGTTACACCAGCGGAATCAGCCAGAAAAGGATTGGCTCCATAAGATATAAGTGTATTTGCTAAGAGTTCATTTTTTTCGTTTAGTGCAATGTGAAGAGGAGTTGTTCCACTTTTAATGATAGCGTCCTTGTAACCACAATAGTAAGTCGAGTCATTTATTGTAGATATGTTTGGGTCGGCTCCATTTTTTAAAATACATTCGACTGCTTTAAGAGTGTCTTTTTGCAGTTCTTCGTTAGATTCAGCACAAAGTATGTGAAGATGTGATAAATTATCTCTATCAACAATATTTTTGGGCATCTTGGGAATGAATTTAAAAATTTTTCTCTTTACTGTATTATTTCTTTTACGAAAAGCAAGATGCAATGGACTCATACCTTCAGCATTAACCATGGAAAAATCTACGCCTTGTTCTATAAACCCGTAATTTTTCTCAAATAATACTTCCAAATGCAGTAAATTATAACCAGGCCACAGTAATGACTCAGGAGGAATACAAGTATTCACATTTCTTATATTATTCTTTACGTATTGATTTATTTTCTTTGTTCGTTTTATTGCATTCATTATGTCTAATAAAGCTGTGCCATCTGTCAGTTTTAATTTTGAAAATTGATGCCGCTTTTCGCTGAATAAAATATCTATCTTTTGACTTATTGAAATACTTGTGTCATTGAATATGTAAACTAGTACAGAAGTACCATTTGCATTTTCAGCCAGAATATTAGCACCTTTATTTAATAAAAATTTCACAGTCTTTAAATTACGCGATTTTGCAGCCAAATGTAAAGGTGTGCATCCTGGCCACATTGGCGAATCAAATTTAATAGGGCTATTAATGTCAACATTTTTATCAAAATATTTATTAATTGAAGCTTTTTTATCAATCAATATACAACCGTAGTGCAAACTACTGAATCCTAAATCATCAGGAAGATTACTCAGACCTCTATTCAAAATTGTATTCTTTAAGAATTCCATATCTGAAGACGTATTCTCATTATAATAGTGACGATGTTCTGCTAGATAATTTTCGGCAATCAAATGCGTTGATGATATTCCTTGAGCATTACTGATATTTAAATCTGCCCCATAACTCATAAGTAGTTTAATTATTTTTACACGTGAATATTGCACTGCAAAATGTAATGGTGTATAGCCAGGATAACTGGGATGATCATCATTGACACGTTCGTTGACATCGACGCTAGATTTTAAAAATAATTCAACTAACTCGACGTCATTTGTCGTACAAAGTACGTGAAAGTGAGATATGCCCATTTTTGAATGAATATTTATTGTACTTTTGCCATTAAAATTATTCAATCTTAATAATTGATTTTCAGTGGGTCCATTGTTGAATGCTAACAGGAGCGGAGTGAAACCATTGTCATTTTTTACAGTAACATCAGCACCATTTCTCATCAACAGTTTAAGATACTGCAAATATAGTGGACCATACTCAATAGAGCAGAATTTTCCATAACGTTCAGCAAAAAAATGTAAAACTGTATTCCCTGAATACTTTGGATTGTTTTGACATATTAAGCTGTCGTTTGGCAATTGGTAGTTGAGATCAAAATCATTACATACTAGTGACTCAAATTCAGAAATTGTATTTTCTTCAAAGTTAGAGCTTTTTTGCAAAAATTGATAAATCTGTCCAAGTCGAACATAATTTCTGTCATTCATATTTGTGGAATGAACTTTTTTGCAACATAAATAACCTGAAAAAAACATTATCAAATTGAAACAATATACTTTTTTAAAAATTATAGAAGTATTCTCATAAGGACATACAATGAGTTAAAAATATAATTTTAAATTAAAAACTCTATGTTACTTGATCCAAAATTAATTTTTTTGCTCATATTTCAGTAACTACTGATTTCTTTAATATTTTACACATTTAAGTCGAATAAAATCTTAATATTACATTGGCTACAATGATTAAAAGTAAATAAAGTTCAATGCAAATTGTTGTAAGAAAAAATCTAAATATATTTATTATTGTAATTTATTTTTATGAATAAATTTTTTTGCAATATAAATGCACTAATGAAGCAAAAACAAAATTAAACCAAATTTTTTTAATCAAAGATTTTTGCATGTATTTATGTAAATGTAAGAATTGTTATAAGAATTTGTTATTAAAAGTAATTTGATAAATAATTAAAAAAATTAACTTAATTCAATATTGTTTTTCTTTTTGCATAAATTTGTCAACATGAATAGATATATAAGAAATATATACATGTAATTTGTATAGGTTAGGTAGGAAATCATTTTTCGATTACTCTTTGATTAATATTTGGCTATATACATAAAAGCAAAAGGGATAATTGAACAGTACCTTGATTACGTAAGCTGCACAAAGAGAGAAGAAAAAGATGACTATTTTGTTGCAAAATAAGTAATAACCGTCGTATTGACTCTTGATCAGGATGCCGAAAATATAACAGACCAGAACTTGACGCCTAAGTTTTTAAAATTTTTCTATGTGACCGTCATTTTTAGAATGATCGATCCGTCAATTATAAAGAGGTAGGGATGTTATTATTTGTTATATCAAGTAGATTAAGTTATATTATTATAATATTATAAGTAGATTTGAATTAAATAGAAAAGCTTGTGTTTGTGTATCACACATTCACATTGTTAAATATCGTTATTTGTGTCCATATAAAATTTAAAAATGGGATTTTACCTCCTCTGTGATTCAAGCAAATTAGCAATAACTTACTTGTTATGGCAAATTATCATAATTTTAATTATGATTTCTTTTTAATTTACATTAGTTAACTAATGGGTTACTATAAAACTTTGAATAAGCTTCATCATTATAATTAACTGATCTTCAATTCGATTCCAATGCACGATGTTAATAATAATATAAAAAAAATAACGTAATTGTTTATTAAAAGCTGTTAATATCGGCAGTAATATTTAAAAAAAAATTTTCTTTTTTTTTCAATGTTATAGTAATTAAAATACATTTATTAAAAAAGTATATTTTTTAGAAAAAATAAAGGGAGGGCGGTCATTTTGATTTGATCTGAAATTTTTTGATCGGTCAAATTCGACCGTGAAGATAAATTTCGTTTAAAAAAAAAAATGAAAATGCTTGAAAACGAGATGATTAAAAAAAAGAAGGGTATAGAGAAGAAAAAAAAGGAAGCAACAATAGCGCAAGCAAGAGGTAGATATAGGTATATAGGTATTACTGCAACAACGTATTCTCGAGCGATTCGACTTATCCATCAAACTGAGGATAACCCGATGGCACGTGGTGGCACAGTAGGGGGTAGGTGAGGATGGATATAGATTGTTGTATATATGTATAGCGCAAAGGCCGCGTATACCTATATATAGGTGTACGCGCGGAAGCTAATCCCCGTTGCGGTCGCACTTTTCAAAATTGATCCCCGGCTTTCTCTCTCTCTCTCACTCTCACTATATCTATACAGCCATACCGAGCCACCCACACATACATACATATATAGTTCAGCTCTCTATACGCTCCCTCGTCTCGTTACATCGCGCGCACATCGGGGGTTGCTGCTGCTCCTATCCTATTGCTGCCAACGCTGCTTCAAGGGTCTTTCGCGCAAATCCACTCGGCAGTATAGCAGCAGCCAGCAGCCGCGGGCGCCGATTCACCGATACACACCCATACAATATATGTATACACACACGTCTGTCTGTCTAGCTTTTCTGCAGTAATATGTAACAGTAGTAGTGGTAGTAGTAGTAGTAGTAATAGTAAGGGGGTGTATATATACAGGGGGTGGTGAGGAGCTTTACAGCTGGGCGAGGAAGTGGTCGGGAATGAGATAGGTATAGGTGTATAGAGGAGAGAGATGAGGCGCAGATAGCGCGAGCAAGAGAGAGAGTTTGGGTTGTACCTATATAGGATCTATATATAATCAGGATACAAAGCCAGGACAACAAACTCGGCGACGGTCGTGTGGCTACGAGAAGAGAAAGAGATAGAGAGAGAGAAAGGATATATATAGGAACTAGGTATAGGTATACATAGACATTGTTGTAGGAGACACACGGAAGGTCCGGAAGGTCAACGCCGTTGCCACCGCCGAGACGTCGCCTCTCTTCTCTCCTCTCATCCTCACGCGCACGTTGCTCTTGGTAGGTATAAGAGGGTCTTGGTGGCTTTTTTCGCAATGGCCCTGTTATTGCAACCCTCGAGAGCTACACCCCCACACAGCACCAAAACCCAACTTTTCTGTATATATACGCCGTGCTGATGGTTTGCAGTATTTTTTCCTTTTTTTTTCTTTTTTTTTTTTGATGCTGTATACACGAGATACTCGAGAGAGATATATATTTTTTTTTGTAAGCTGCTGCTATAGAGGGGTATCTGGATGCCTGAGACCTGGGATTCGGTTAATTGGATTACAATTGATGCGTGCAAGCACCTGATGGTTTTTTTTTTTTTTTGTTTTTATTTTTCACAATATGTTTGGGTTTGTGTGGAAGGATATATAGAGAAGGGTTTAAAAGCTTGCGCCTTTGACTCCTTTAATTTTTGGAATTTGCAATTTTCGTACAATTGTATTTTTTTTTTTTTTTTTTAAGGTACCAGCAGCTATTTTACTTTATTCTCTGATTTGTTTCCGTATAAATTGTAATATGGACTGCGCGAAAGTTTGCGTTGATGGTACAGGAATCTCATTTTATATGTACCTATATGTATACTTGATATAGACATGTGTTTTTTTGGATGTACAAGCAAAAATAAAAGCAAAATGAAAAGATCGACATTTTTGGGTGGTACTCCTATAAATGTATATAGACACGCAGAAAGATAAATATTTACAATTACTTTAATATTCCGAATAAAACAAACTTTCTGCGAATTCTACCTATATACAGCTTTTTCCCACGAAGCAATTTAATTTAACCCAATGTGTATACTTTTAAATCTATACCTTGTTTGCCAATTGCTATGTACATCGAAAAGAAAGAGAGATTTAATTTTTTTTCTTTTTTTTTCTACCTCAAACCAAATTTTCTCTTCTTTTGCTGTTTTTTTTTTGCCACTATTTTTCTATCTCTCTTTCTAAAATTGCAAAAATCTATTGTTGATTTTTGTTGAAGCGCGTGAAAAAATAGTGTGTGGATATGGAAAAAAGGGATTGATATAGTGAAAAGAAGAAGGAACTATATGGATTGGTGTGTATAGGTAGATATATGTGGCGAGTTTAAGGGGGTGGATGGGAGAAAATAGAGTAGATTTGACGCTGAAAAAAAAACAAAACCCGTATAAAAATGAAAAACGCTTATATACAAATGGCATCTGAGCAGGAGAAAAAAAATATAGTATGTGTAGAAAAATATACATATATGTGGCTCTCTTTCTCTTTCTCTCTTGGAGAAGCAAATAAAATTCGTTTTCGAAGCCTGCTTGTGTATATACCTCTATCTATATATGTGACTGGACGGAAAAACAAGAAAAATATTTTCAAAAGAAACTTCAATTTGAATCGTAAAAGCGGACAATTTGGCTACGGAGATCTACTCTATACATACATACTGTATATGTGGCACACATATTTTCTGGTTTTCCTCTCTTTCTCTCTACCTATATATGTCTTTCTGACTGCGACTGACTGGCGGTAATATTGTTTGACAAAATACTGACTTATTTTGCTCTTCTCTCTTATATACTTTATATCATACGAGCTTGAAAAGGCGAAGCTTGAAATGCGCGCAAGAGAGCGGATATGAGGCCTAAAAGTTTGAAGAAAACAAGACACACTATCTATATTATTAGATAAATCGATTTTTATTATTTCTCTATACACACAAAATCTATATTCTTCATCACAATATATAATATATAAAAAGTCAAGGCGCGCCAGTATAAACTTTGTCTCGATATGACTAAACGACGAGTATATAAGAAAGAATGAAAAAAGGAAAAAATAGAAAATAATAATATTTGCTATTAATATAGGAACATACACGCTTTATTTCTGTATATCCTATTTACGATTAATCTGTTTATCTACTGTGCGTTTATATAATATAAACGTGTATTTTTCTCGATATGTAGGGTAAACGAGCGAATAAAGCAATTACGTGTACCAAAAAAAGAAGAGAAAAAGAGGAAAAAGAAATAGAAGGAAAAAGCAGTATAGCAAGTAACTATACTATCGAGCTGGAAAAATGCACGAATCATACATTTACACATACACACACACATATCCACAAATTTCAGTGGCTGCTGGGCGCGACAAGGGCGTGCTCTCCTCACTCGAGTGTGTATATATACATATATAGGTATATATAGCAAACAAAAAGATATGTTTGGGCAAATCGATGATATAGGCCCTACCCTTATATTCGATCTCTTTCTCTCTCTCTCTCTCTCTCTCCCTCACTTTCTAACTCATCTTATCGGCGGTAGGAGCTTATCAATAATTCCTCTCAGTAGCCTGCGCATTTAATAAGGATATATTTTATTTATCTTATAGGTAGTATATATATACCTATTTGATATCATTTTTACTGTTGTATAGGTATTTGCGCATTATATTCCCTTTTGCAAAAGGGTAGCCGTTTATGTAATAAACTAGCTTATAAACCTACTACTACTACTACAACTACGCGCTTACTCGCACAAGCTCTTACTTATACCTATATAACAGAAGCATATACACACAAACGAACCGGCATCATTCATTATAGTAACAGGTGCACAAAGCTCCTTTCACCCCCTTTCTCCCTTTCTCTCTCTCTCTCTTTCCTTTTACTTCGTTCTCTCTGGAGAGTGAGAGGACCACAATAGAAAGCGTAGCAAGTTTCTCTCTCTCTCTCCCTCATCGTTACGTAAGGCGTAGATGTAGGGGAAAGAGGACTTAAGGGATGTATATACCTATATATTCGTGGAGAAGGAAGTATATAGAAGAAGGACCACGATGACTTGTCGATGTGGGTGTTTGTTGTGTGTGTGTGTGTGTGTGTTTGTTGTGTGTGTGTGTGTGTGTGTGTGTGTGTGTGTGTGTGTGTGTGTGTGTGTGTGTGTATAACTGTATAGGACGTGTTTTTACTATCAGACCACAACAACGAAGGAGAACGAATTGTATTATCTGACGTTGTATAGGTATATATGTATATGTATATATAGCTAACTTGTTTACCCTTTTCTTTGGTAATATAAATAATATGTATTCATAGGGTATGTATGGATTATTGTGATTTCTTTCTTACTTTTCTCTCTTTTTTTTTGTTTTTTTGTTTTTTTTTCTTTGAAAGAGAGTTGAAATTTTTGGGTAGGATGGATTTTGATAAATGCGTGCGTTTTTGTATAATTATAAAATAGTATTGGATGCAATTTTGATACGTGAATATTGTATGGAAGGTATGATCAAATTTTGGTTTAATTAAAAATATTTGACGATGCAATGTGTATATAGTTGTTTGTATTTGATTAAAATAGAACGGAAGTTTTTTATTTTGTATTTTTAATGGTTTTAACTTGTAACTGCTGTCTGTCTGTCTGTCTGTCTATCTAAAATGACACTTCTATATTTAAAAAGTGAAAATTTTTAGGGATAAGTAAGTTATAGTGGATGTAGTCGTTTTGACTGTTGAATAATTTGTCAAGTCAAAACTGTGACAAAACGACGTGAAAAAATGATTTTAAGAACAACTGCTTGTACGATGTTTATTGTGTTAAAGGGTATAATTCTATTTTATAAAATCAGAACATTTTGCGTGTACATTTTCAAAGTTTTAGCAATTCAGATGTGTGTACAGTAGAAATTGTACCATTTTTTTTTTTATTTTATTTTTATTTTTATAAAATAAACGGGTAATATCACTGAGTGCTCGTCAAGCTTAAGAAATTGAGCTTCCAAGTAAAGTAAAAATGTATCATATGAAAAAGAAAGAGAGTATGAGAAAAAAAAGAGGCGTAGGAAATTTTTCATGTTATTTTTCAATTACGTTGGATTGAGTTGTAATTCTTAGCGCGAGCGCACGCTTGGGGATGAGGGTAAAAAAAAGAAAAAAAAAAAAACTACTACTAAAACTTCAGAGGAGAGAGAAAAACTTCTTCGCTAGATGGATCGTATACTTGAATTCGTCGTCTCTCGTATTATTTTTTAAAAACCTTAAACCACCTACTATATAGGTGTATATACCTAGATATAGATGTATACCGTAGAAAGAGTTTTTTTTTTTTCACCTTAATTATTTGTGCTTAAAGTGTTTTCTGTAATATTATTTTCTTTGTTTTTTTTATTTATTTATTTATTATGAGGATAATGAATTAGAAAAGTTGGAAAGTTTAATCATCAAATATAGAAGCGAATTTTGAATTGTTTAATTTAAGTGAATTAAAATTTAATTTTGCTTTTATAATGATAGTTTGGGTAATGTTTCATTAAAAAAAAATGTAATAGAAAATAAAATTTGTTCAGAATTAAGCTTTATCAAAGTAAGCTTAATTCTATGTTTAACAAGGACATGAATAATTTAAACGCATAGCAAAACACGATATTGCAAAAGTTTATTAATAAAATAGAAATGATATTATATTTGTATCTGTTTACATTTGGACACATCTAAATTTCATTTCCTGTTGAATTATTCGTATAATTTTAAAATCTGAACATATGTACTATTATAAATAGATGTAGAAATTAATACTTAATGTAATTTCATATATATAAGATTCAATTTATTTAGAATAGTATTGATAGATTTGAATGAAATATAACGTTAAAAATTAAAAATTGATAAGAAACAAATATTACAAACGAAGTACTACAAAGTATATACCTATAATAAATAAAATTGCAAGCTCTGTAAAATTGCTCTGACACATTATAAAAAAAGGTAAATTCGAGATATCTTTCTCTCCTTCTACTCTCCTCCCAAACACATTGCGATGCAAAATTTGAAATACGTACCGAAGTTAAACGTAAAAAAGTATATATATATTTCGACTTTTTCATTTTTCCATAAGAAATGCATTTAAAGCCCGAGGCATACACAGGAAAAGAGAGAGAAAGGGGGGGCCATATAACCATCGTATATAGGTGTATATATATAGGCGAGGGGGGATACACTCTATTTTTCTTGTCTCGGCTCTCTCTCTTTTTATATCTCGGAAAATAAAACGGTGAAAATTCCGAAATAAAACATCCTGAATGTTTTTAGATAATAAAGCTCGGAAAATGTGTGCGTATGTGTACTATGTGAGTATGTGAAAGTATATGTTTTTCTCGTAAAAAAAAAGAATAAGAAAAAAAAAATATCGAAAATCATCGTCGAGTTTTACTGGAAAATGTCAGAGCCTAAATTTTATAATCTAAAAGTAAATCGTAACTTTTTTGACAGTTCCAGATTTTTTGATGCTGTTATTTCAAGAATATTTACCTCGTTTAATTTTCTTATATTCTTTATTTTAGATTTAACCTGATTTTCATGACTATACGTAATTTGTCGGTTTTTATATACAGTGTAAAATACAACAAAAAAATGTCTGTTATCTGTTTACACAAGAAAACGAAGTAAACACATATTAATTCAGACATAAAGTTTGAAATATGTAACAAAATTTTTAAAATAATAAATATGCAAGTATATTGATAAAAAAAAAACAAAAATAACAAATGACAGATGAAAAATACTTCTGGTAATTCGTTAATCTTATAAGTTTGTTTGGTCGTTTTGCGGTTATTCCAATGATTTTAGAACTGCGTGTATAGTATAGAATAAACGGATTTGTAATACGATAGTTTCGTGTTCAATTCAGCAGACTGACAGGATTGCGAAAAGCTTGAGTTGCGAGAATTGTAAAAAAAAAAAAAAAATCTTTTTTTTTTCAATCATGTTAAAGCTTGAAAGTGATGATAGTTACACAAATGTGAATAAAAAAAAAATCATGTAATATTCTAAGCTTTCAATTTTATAAATATATCAATTTTATATTCAAAATATATTTTATTTTTCAATTTTTTCTATTCTATTTGTTGAAAATTTGATAGTTCGTAGAAAACGATTTTATTGTAAATCTTTTCTTGAAAGCTTGCAAGCATAAAAAAATATATGCATAAAAAAAATATTAAATAAATAAATAATAAATAAATAAATAAATAAATAAAAATTTGATTATATCAATTATAATCATAAAAATATAAAATATTAACTATAAAATTTCAATCAATCACCCTTATAACTTTAAAACATTCTTATAAAGTATCACACATATTTTATTTTCCCCAAAAAACAATATAAAAAAAGCATCGTATATAATAAACAGGCTTAAATTCCCCTCATTTAATAATATTTCAATAATGTTCACATATATTCGCGTGCAGATATCGATCGTTCAGGTAAAACTCGACAAGTTTTCCAAAAAAAAAAAAAAAAAAATAATAAAAGAAAAAGTAAAAAAAGAAGTATACCTATAAGGCCAAATTAATTTTCAGCAAAAGTATATATCCAACGATGAACATTGGCACTTAATGAACGTTGGTCTTCTCTCTCTCTTTTTTTTTCTCTTATTCTCTTCGTAGTCTTAAATTACCGTGGCGCGATATACACACACACACACACACATATGTATCTATATACGAGAAGGTAAAATATTTCATAATAAGTAGGTAACGAACGCCCTAAGTGCACGCACACACACATACCAAATATATAGGTATAGGTACGCGTGCATCAAGTGCAAAAAAGAAGAAAAAAAAAGTACAGTATAAGTATACTCATGCAAGGCAGCAACATACACACATAAACGGAGTGCTGAGGCCGTTTGTTAATTTTAAACGTTCCTCCTTTTCTCTCTCTCTCTACCAAGCTGGTAAGCACTCATCCATCCATCCATCCGTCTGTTTTATATATAGGATATATAGGTGTATGTTATATATAGCGAAAAAACTGGTTTTTACCTTGCTTGTATATGTATACATATATATAAATACACGCATCCATATATCCTTCTATATAAGAGTAAGTGTAAGAGAGAAAGAGCAAGTGCGGAATCTCTCGCATCCATAAGAGCTGCTATGCTAGCTGCTGCTGCCGTCGACAAGCAAGCAGCATCCCACTCTCTCTCTTGCTCTCTCTCTCTCTCTCTCTCTTTTTTTCTTTTCTCTTACCATCAGCGATTATTTTGCTTTACGGCGTTGAATTTCATTTTGATTGAATTAATAAGCACCGATTAAGGGGAGAAAAAGAGAGAGAGAGAGAGAGAAAGAGAGAAAGAAGCCCCTCTTGAACGTTTCTGATAAATTGACATTGAGACGGTGAAAAATCGGAGCCTATATTGTATCCTATATACATGTATGTAGATGGGGGGTAGGTATGTATATATAAAAGAGAGCGAAAAATTGATGTATGTATGGTCTTGTATATCGACATGTAGGTACACACATAATATATAATAAATATAGGTAGTTATACGTGCGTGACTTGTGTTTTTTCACGCACTTTTTTATTTTAGATAATCAATAAAAAATAAAAATGTAATTAAAATAAATAAAAAATGAAAATGAAAAATTTTTTTATTAGCTGTATATGTCTGTTAAATGCATGATGATGATGATGGTTTGTAAAAGTTGATATGTAAAGAGATTAAAAAAGAGAGAAAAAGAGATTGGTATATATAGAGTGAGAGTATATAGGTATGTGTCAGGTACATATCGAGTTAATAATCGTTTCAGTCACGTACCCTACATATTTGTGTGAGTGTGTGTGTGTGTGTGTGTGTGTGTGTGTGTGTGTGTGTGTGTAAGTGTGTGTGTGTAAGTGTGTGTGTGTGTAAGTGTGTGTAAGTGTGGGGGGTATGATGCTATATATAGAGGAGGAAGATGAGGAGGAGGAGAGTCAGGTATTTCACAACTCTTGTTGCATTTATAATTCGTTTGGAATATCTCCTGTCGCTACACACATACCATACCTATACCAACCTATCTGTATATTCTATATACGTGATTTTTGGTGATGTGCAATGCGTTTATAACATGAGTGAGAGAAAGAGAGAATGGAATGATGCGACGAGCGCTCGAGAGAGTAAGTTTATTCGTGGCACGGTACGGTATGTGTTGTAGGGGTGGTAAAGAGGAGAAAGAGAAGGGGAATTGAAATTGAATCTCGGTTTTGGGGCTTCATGATAATTTTTTGAATGTAGACACATACGTATTCACTACCTATACCTATTGTAATGTATGATGTCATTCGCTTTTATGTGGAGAATAAGGGATGAAAATATAAAGAGAGTGGAAGAGGGGTATGAGCAAATGAACGGCTAATGTTATTAATTAGCAATTACGTTACCCGGGACACGCGTGTGGGTTTATATTCGGTTAATAAAAGGTAATTTGATTATTGTGCCTTTTTTTTAATTTATTTTTTTTTTTTTTTTTTTTTTAAAGGGGTGGTTTTGGTGATTTTTGGTATTTCTCACGTTTTGATGATTGAGAAAATTAAATTGATCGGTATACATACATACGTTATTATAATTGTTATTATTGCTTACACACGTATAGCTATATGTGTACGAACGAGAGAATATGATTGATTGATAAATTATTTATATGTCACTTTTGTTATACGTGTGTTTGTAATATATTGTTTTCAAGGGTGATGTAATGTGTTAATATATAACATATTTTTCGTGAATATTTAGGTATATATTGTGTATATTATTATGTCGATATAGAAATCATTATTTTAACAAATAAATTTAATTTATTATAACCGTCATGTCAAACAAAATTTTCAATTATTTACACAATTTACATAATTTACATAACACACGCACACATTACAACAAAATTAAAATCTAATAATTCATTGAATAACATTTTAAATTTAATTATTCACATAAACAACAAGTAACTATATATGTAATGTAATAATCCAAAATGTCATTTTATTATTATTTTTGCATTATACCAATTATAACATCGTAATGATGATGATGATGATGGTCATTTTGTAAATTCATTATACGAATGCAATATTCTAGTGTTAATAAAGTTCAGAGATGAATTACTGCTGCTTCTGCTGTTGCTGCATCGTTGCATTATAAGATACGTAATAGGGTATATACAAGAGTAAAGAGACAAAGCTATTTTATATATATACCATTTGATGCTCGATCCGTCGGAATGACAAAGAAACTTTTAATTTACATTAACGTCGAATTTATAATGCTTTGTCATTGATGCAAACTCGTGCCTCCCGCGTATTTTCTCTCTTTCTCTCTCTCTTTCATCAGTTATGAAACAGTTCATTAACCTTTGTGATGTCAATCGTAATAGCTATATATATATCACAGAATATAATGAAGCTGAAATTAATTTCATTCTTTTTTTTTTTTGTTTTATTTTTACCTTAACATAATTATAAACGCCATACTCTATTACACATATACACCAAAGATAATTTGTAATTTAACTTGTAACCCTATATTGAATAAACGTTTTGCGTTAAATATAATATTGATAGTAGCTTTTCTGCAATATATACAATATATAATTACAACGTGTTTACAATATAATTGACGATTCCCTTGTAAATACAATTATAGGTAACTATATGCAAACCTTTAACTGTAACCCTTTTTAAAAAGAAAAAAAAAGCTCACACAGAGAGAAAGGTATTATAAAAGCTCACACGCTACCACCATACCATACCATATACCATCAACACCACCACTACTACTACTTTTCCTAGTAATATTTGTTTATCGTGGTAAATCCTCTTTTACGCGCCTTCTTTCTTCTTTCTTCTTTTTTTTTATTCCGCGTTAAGCTATTCCGAGAATTTCGCAAGCTCACAACCATCCCCCTCCCCCCCACAGCTTGCACACATGTCAACCCAAGAGAGAAGTGAAGACCGAGCAAGTATACCCTTCTTAAATCCTCCCTTTTTTTCTTCTTCCTTTTTTCTTCTTCTTCTTTTTTTGTTGCAAATCCACACTTACGAGATTTCACGTGAAAAAGAAGTGGTAAAAGGGAGAGAAGAAGAAGAAGAAGAAGAAGAAGAAGAAGAAGGTGGAAAAAGGTATTATATGGGTATGGTATGGGGAGAAGAGAGGGTTTCAAGCTTGTAGGACTTTCATTTTTCACCGCGAGTGTGTCCCATTATCAGTATAGTATAACGAAGTCGCCGAGAAACGGTATGTACGTATGTGTAAGCGTGCGCTTTCGAGTTAAGGGCCATCGTATAAATATAAAATCCAATATAGTATAGCTTTTGCTGTATACATATATATGTATTTTTCTATATAATATATACCTACATGAAAGTTCATGTATCTATGTATGTATGTATGTATGGGTACATACCAGGAAAAATCAAATTTATCGATTATTGACTTTTTTTTTTAAATTTGTGCAGAAAAATATTTATATACAACTGATATACACACTATATATATAAGCTTTATTGGTATGTGAAAAAAGCTATAGAAAGAGAGTTCATAGGTATGTATAATAAAAAAAAAAGAAAAAAAAAAAAATGAAAATAGAAGCACAGAAGGTGTATCTTCAAAGCCGGGAAAATACACACACGCACGCACACACACAAGTGAACATACCACATGCTGTACCTTTTCAACATATTCATTTTACACGTTATTTTTTTCCTCCCCTCTCCTTTCACCCTTCTCGTTTCGAATTTTTTTTTTTATAAACAGACTTTTTTATATAAAAAGCGAAAACCGAGTTCGTCGATGTTGGAATTCTGTGTAAAGTGTATATACCTACTAGATATCACAGATAAAGCGCGTATGTAATACAGGTAGTTTTAAATACACACACACACACACACACACACACACACACACACACACACACAGCCAGTTCTCCCCACTAAAATAAAATTTTTTTTTTTGGGAGGTAATTTTTCTTTCATCACCGTTATAGCCGTTCAAACGCGACTTTTGGCCTCTTAACTTGCAATCTCTCTTTCCCCTTTTTCACCCTTATACATCTCACCCTTCCTACAATTCACCCACTCATCCCTTTAACCCTTTCTCTCGCTCTCTCCCCCTTTTTTTTTTATACGCAAGCTATATGCAGGTACTCGTATATATAAACATGAAGTGCATCAGAAACTGCATATAGGGCTCTACTGCACCTACACCCTTCCTTTTTTTTAAAAGTCACCCCTGTATCAAACTCTATATCCCTCCTATCCCCTACTACTGGTACAGAGTCCGAGCATTGACTCTTGGTGCATAACGCAAGCACACACACACACACACACACACACACACACACACACACACACACACACACACACACACACACACACACACACACACACACACACACACACACCACACATGAGTATAGTTGAGATGAGAAAAGGGTAATGGTAGGTGGGATATGGTTGTATGAAGCACATACACATAGAAAAAGCCTTATTCTAAATACACGATATAACGAAAGTGTGTATAGGGATGGAGTGTGGGGAAAGAATATGCGGTAGATGGTAGGTAGGTAGGTAGGTATAGAGGGATAAAAAGCTTGCTGGCGAAAATCCGCGCCAAGAACAGCTGGCAAGAGGAACGCGAACTCAAGAGCGGAGATATATAACTCCTCTTATTTCTTTGGGTGGCTTTTCTAGATGTTTTTCTTTATCTTTTTTTTTCTTTTTTATATACTATTTGTACCGCAAAAGACGTTCTATAATATAAAGTAGGTATTTCTTATTTCCTTTCAATATATAGGATACAATATGTCGTGTCCGAAGATTGGTAGCGGCAATAATGAGATGGCTATGCTAGCTAGCTATAGCTACGGTATACCACTATCGTCTTCAGTTGTTGTCGTCGTCTCGTCTCTTGGCTTATATTTATGTCTTTTACGCGCTATATGTATATATGTCTGTGTATGTTACGAAGGAGGGTCGTATAGAGTTATCTGAAAATTCTTTTTATTTATTTGACCGTATCTATCTATATCTATACCTACTTTCTTTCTTTCTTTCTTTTTTTCCTTACTCAGAGCAATCGGTTTTGATATATATCTTAGCGATCGCTATACTGTATCTATATATATAGGATGAAGAAGGCAGTCCCCCCGAGGCAGACGCCAAGGAACTTAACAATATAGTTATATATAAACATCACTATGCTAGTAATATTGCCAAACTTCGGCACGTTGGACGAGTAAAGTGTATATAGATATATATATATATA
>JAPYZE010000571.1:0-58987 GCA_030522805.1 Leptomastidea abnormis
TTTACAATTGAATTTAAGCTTGTACAGTTTTAAAATGGCTTTTTTAATGAGGTGGTCAATATTTGGTAGGTGGTCAATAACCGGGCAGTTTACCCTAGTTAATTTGCATAATGGTATATATGATTTGCTTTATGCTTATACTTGGTATATATATAAGAAAGTCTTGGTTTTTACGCGATCGTTTATATATTGAGTAAATTCTTGAAGCTTTTTTTTTTATAAAAGAATACATATTATACGTGATGTAACAAGTAATGAAAAAAAACACTTGTTAAAATAAATCAAATTATTATTGTTATAATAAGTATCAAGAATATATTAATAGCGATCTTTTCAAACCATAATTATTACGCAAAATTATTACCATAAAAAAGAAAAAAAAAGAAAAGAATCATAAAATACGTATTCGTAGTTACGCTCGAAAGACGTACATATATTTATATTTGTCTCACTTGTTACAACGACGGATAAATAAGTATCACTAAATATAGCATCGCGAAATGGTCATTAGCATTGAGTCAAATCCAAGGCTTTCTATTACGAATTCACGAGTATCGCGCTACGAAGGTAGAGAAAGGGGAGACTAAAGGGTAGGAAATCGTTAATCCTCAGACTCCTTGTGCTTATATTTATATATTCACCTAAGACAGAGACTGAAGAAAATCATTATAAGCATACATACTCGCACACACGCGTATATATTATATGCTTGATAACGTGACATGCCGAGTTGATGAGAGCATATAAATTCGGATATATAACTTCCTCTTACTTATTAATATATATCGCGGACTCGTGACTTGTAAAAATAAAAAAATAAAATTAAGGATTCGTTTTGAAAAACGTTATATAGGTATATATTATATTATAATGAAGCCACGTGCGCGCTTTTATAACGGAGTACAAATCGATGGTTAGTCCGGCTACTTTTTTCCGGAGCAAGAGCGTGAGGGAGAGGAGGAAGAAGGCTTTCATAAGGTCGCCACGAAGCGCCATATTTGGTTTGCCGGGACACACACACACACACACACACACACACACTCTTTCTCTCGACGTCTCTGTTCCTTCTTCTCGTGGCTTCTTTAACTCTCGACTTGACTTGGTTTCGCCATGTTCTCTCTCTCTCTCTCTCTCTCTCTCTCTCTTTCTTTCTCTTAACGCATCTTTTATTGCTTTATGTGTGTATGAAGAAATGAATATTTTTATTTCAAATATATTTTTGATTTGGTGTTTAAATATATAAAAATTTGTGAAATAACTTTTGAGACATACACCACGTGTTTCTTCATACCGTTTTTTTTACTGATAATTTTTAATGTTTTCCGGTATAAAAAAAAATCTCAATTAATAGAGATTAATCGAGATGCCAGACTTGTACAGAAAATGACTCGTTAATCGTTATATGCGCCTGGTTAAGCTAGTATGCTTATTTTTTTACAAATTCATACGTGTATAAATATAAGCTACCTTGCTAAACATCGCGTAGTCATCCTTTACTCGTTTCAAAACGAAGCTTCTCGAGACTCAATTTATTTTTTTTTTATTTTTTTTGTTTTTATACTTCTCTTTGAAGAAAAACTTTTTAAGCAGCACTACACACGTTTCCGCATACTTAATTTGCAAATTTTTATATACATAATGCTACAAATTATATTTCTCTACCATTTTGTTACAAAATTATTATCTATTAAACTTTAGATATCATCGATGACGTGATCAAATCAAAGTACAACTTCCACGTTTAAGCTTGTATAATAATTTAAATCAAACTTTCAAAATATAAGCACTTGCTTTTCTTGCTCTAAAAAAAAAATACTTGTAATTCGGAGACTTTATAATTTTTTAGTACTTGCTAAAAAAAAAAATATCCAATCGTCACAGTAGTGTATGGTCAAGCCACACAATTTGCTGTCAGTATAACATAAATATCGCGATGACCTCGCTTAATTCGTTTCTGCGCGTGAGTATACTTTGGAAGTCACGCAGTCAAAAAAAATCAAATCGTTATCGCAGAAAGTATTTCGATTAGTATATGACAGGGATAAAAAAAAAAAAGGACCCTCCTTCATGTTTCTTTTTTTTGCGTAATCTTGTGGTCATCTTTATATCCTGCCTAGTCATTAAACAAAGATATGAGTAGTAACATTTTTGCATGAATTGTATGATTGAAGTAGCATAGACTGACAATATTCTTCAAGTTTACTTGTTTATATATACCGATATTATTCGATATGTATATATACAGTCTCTTTCTATTCTAGCCTCTTCTCAATTTTATATAAGAGGGTAGAGTTATGTGTTATCTTACCAAGTCTCAGATTTTCAACCAACACACACACACAACCGATACTTATAAATGTGTGTATGTATATCAAGAAAGAGGTATAGAGAAATATGATTAAGCGATCTTGGCTTGAGAGGCTTCTTGGAATAAAATGGTGATTATGAATTATCAGCTGTTTTCGATACGCATCGTTCTCCGTTCGTCATTTTATAATTTATATATGTATAAAAGCAATACGAGAAAGAGATATCTGGTATTAGCTGGTTAAGAAATAGATTTGAAAGAGAGAAAAAAAGAAATTGTAGAAAAGATTATATTTTTACAGATTGTAAAATGTCATTTTTTGTGTCTGAGAGTCATTTTTATTAGCTTTCTTCTTCTTTTATAATTAGCGGAAAAAATTATTGAAAAGTTTTTTTTTGGTAAAGTATTCAAAATTTAATTAATCGAGGAATAAAAGATAATGTATATGTACATATGTATACACGTGTGTGTGTGTGTGTGTGTGTGTGTGACTGTGTGTGTATATGAATATGAAGTTTTACCGAGTACTTCTAATCTTATCTCGGTCTCTTGAAATGCCAAGAATCAACTTGGCAGTCTCGATGGACTACCGAAAGGAGTATAAGCAATAGACTTTTTATAATATGCGCGTGGCTTATTTAATTCGTGAGTTTGATCGTAATCGTTTTTGTATTGATATTTTTTGTAATTTATTTTATGAAAGTCTTAAAGTAAATTTTTGTGTACATAGAAATCTATTCAATTTTTAATTTATTTAAATTTAAAAAAATGTCTGGTATACACCAGACATTTATGTATATGCTAATGCTAAATTTAAAATGATACAAGAGAAATTCTTTTTTTTTTCTGTTCACTTATTTAAGTATAAATTTTTACTCAAATTCTCAATATCTTTACAAATATACGATTCTACACGAAAAATGACAAGTTGCTATACAACGAATTATCACTCATTTCAAAGCCACCACATTCTGTCTTGCACTTTCTTATCCGTACTAATCCATATCCCCTCCCCACACCCACTAAAGCGCAATCAGTCATGAATTCAAGCAACTACACGACACTTTACCATATACAGTGGTGTTTCGTTTCTTCTTTCTTTCTCACTCGTTCTTTTACAGTCGGTGTTTCTAAAAAAAAACTCCCCTTACTCCCCAAAGGAAAGCAGAATACACCTCTTTCATAAAGTTTTGTTCCCTTCTTGCCATTGTTCGCCTTTTTTAAGCTGTTCATTTTTGTACTCTTTGACCCCTCGTAAAACTACGCATTGCGAATTTGGTTTTTTTTTCTTCGATTTTTAAAACGGTACGAATTTGAATTAGAATAAGGCAATTTCAATGTGAAGCTTTCAATAGGCATGAGCATTTCTATGATTTTTTTTTACTTTTGCAAGTTGTTGGACAGCGGTAAACAGTTATTCAAATAAAGCGTCGTTTTTAAAAATATCAATTTTGGAGAAACCAGATCTTTTTTTTTTCTTTTATACTTTTTTTTGTGAAAATTTTTTACATTTATTAATTGCAATATGTATTGTTTATTTTTTCTTTTTTTTGGAGCGAGGTTAAAGAAGAAGTCAGTTTGTTTGAATAAGCTTACCAATATGCGCTTGTTATCAAAATCGTTATATGCACTTCGTGCCCGCAACTTGTAGTATAGGCCATTAAGATAATGTTTGTTCAAGCTAACAAACTTTTCGCGTTATAAGTTTTTTCTTTTTTTTTTACATTTCACAATGCTCAACTTTAAAAGAAAAAAAAATTCTATAAATTTTTAATAATAATAATTTTTACGCTTATATATTTCTCTCTTACATTAATTCATCATCGTTAGTATACGCATAATTTCATTATATGCATTTTTACCTACCGTCATCATTACACACACCTATATTTATATGTGAGAAATCTTACGTCAAATCACTTTCATCAACCAGCAGCATGCAATATTTTAATGCGTGACAGTTTTCACACTTTTAAACTCCTTCACATATATACATATTAAAAGCTAGTCTAAACCGCGACCTAGAAATCAAATAGAACCTATATGCAGGAGAGAAAGAGAGTGTTGTCACCGTTCTCTTAACATATTTCTTGTCCTGCAACTCAAAAAAAAAAAAAAAAAGAGTTACATATACTCGCCCTAAGTCATTCTCATTTGTTCTTTCTTATTTCTCATTGGTTCTTTCCTATTTTGGACTGAACAAGTGGATCAGAGACGAGAGTGCATGATTTCACGCAAGAACCAACTCACGCATTTCTCTTATATGTGTTTGAATATACGTGTGACTGGATATATCGGTTAAAGAGAAGACTAGGATTTAAGAGTCAAGGAATCATTGCGTCGTCGCGACGTTGACGATCAAACCTTGCATGTTAAAGCATCGACAAACGCTATAGCAAAAGAGAAGAACTCGTACTAGCACTTTTTTCCGTATTATTTTAACGCCGTTCGCCTTCGCCTCCTTTTTTTTTTTTATTTTAGTTGCCTTATAACCCCCACTCTTTACTCAGCAAACCGTCCTCGAACACCTTTTTTTTCTTCTTTCTTTTGCACCAATACGAATCACCATCGGTGATCCTCAAGATTTTTTATTTTTTTTTCATTTTATTTTTTTAAGCGCGTTCGCGTGCTATTTTGAGTAGCTTACTTATATACTTACTGCTAGAGACGATTGCTTCGCTGCAAGCATATATACATACTCTCATGGTTCTCCTTCATCACGTTGTGCAATGAAATTTTTTTTTCTTTTTTTACTTACCTTAATACTTATACATAGCTCTTCGATCATCGTATATACTGTTGAATACTTTTATATAGCAGTATATGTAGTCTCTATCTTTCTTTCTCGCTCTCTTATATGAATAGCCTCAGTAATTTGCGTATTAACTATATAAGCTGTGATTGTTAGTTTCGGATTCTTTCCCGGTCCTTTCTTCTTTGATATCTTGGAAGTTATTTCTACCTACACTGTATATTTCTAACTCTTTTACTCTTCTTTTCCTCTACTCCCCTTATACAGTATTATCGCACACACGCGCAATAACCTTCATTATTTGTTATAATTGAATGTCCTTTTTTCATCTTCCTATTCTTCTTATCATTTTACATTTTATTCATCTCCAATTATTGCTTGTGTTTTAATTTTTGCTTGCTTGATTTTACATCGTTCATCTATTATTTTTCTTTGACTTAATCTAATTTATTTATAAGTATAAAAAGTTAAATCTGTAGCATCACAAGCGAGATGTTATAATACACTGTGACAACGAGTAAAGAGAGAGATAGAAATAGTGTAAGTGGAGTCGATCTTGGTTACGCGAAAGTAACAGTAGCAGCACACATACACAGCTTCGTCGATGACGGCCTTCTCCACTTATCTTTCTCTTTCTCTCTCTACCTCTCTAGCTCGCAATTGAATCGGATTAAACTTTGGAATTCGTCCGGGCGCGCGCGCAATCGAGGTGTGCGGTGCTCCGTTTTTTTCATTAACCCTCTCACTCACTCGGCTAAGAAATAACCATCTTACCAGATCATCTAAAGCCGATAGCGCTATTGAAGAAAGAAAGAACGACAAGGATATTTTTTTTTTACCTGTTGAAGAAAAAGAAGAAGGAGGAGGGAGGATCTTGAAGAACTTGTGGTTGATATGTATAATGCTGATGTTACTCTGGAGGAGGAAGAAAGAAAGAAGAGAAGAGAAGAATTGTGCAACGTGTACGGAGTGTCTGTTCACATCTTACCGGGCAGCATTAGATTATATTTGATTTTTCTAATACTGTCAGGTAAAGATGTCGTCAGAGTTCCGAGACCAGCGTGGGAATATCATTCTTATTTTAAATATACGATAAATTCTGGAATATTTCAAGAATGGATTTTTTTGCCGACTTATTTTATCTTGATGGAATTTTGGATGATTGTTATATCTAAGGTTGAAAAATAATTTTATTACTTCGTTGGATTTATTGGTATGTATATTGTATTGTAATAATTGATTGTATCAAGAAGCGAATAATATAATTGTAATTATTTTTTATTTACCGAATGATATTAGTTAAAATTGTATCGGTTACTTTTACATCCTAACATATTTATTGTAAAAATAAAAGAATAAAACGACGATAATGATCACATACAATATTTATTTGTCTTGAAAATAAGCAAATTCTTTAGTTAAGTTAATGCAGTATGGAATGTTTAAAAATTTAAAACAGATACATTAAAATTTATAAGTTATATATATTTACCATATCCGAAACGCATTTATTAATGAAAGGTCGACGAGTTTATATTATTTATAATCCCATGTTAATGAATTATCCAATGTATGCAAAAAGTGTCATCTAATGAATAAATTCAATCAAGTATAACTTGATTTTTCTTTTTCTTATGTTCTTCTTCTTCTTCTTCTTCTTTTCAAAACAACCTGAATAAATTTTATTATATGATCAAACTTGCTTTAATGATATTCCTATAAACGATTTCTTTCAGTATATACAAATGTATAAAACAGCTATTACTAATGTAGCATTGAAATTGTTAATAAAAGAAAAAAAAAATACATTTATTCATTTGTGCACGAGGATGGATCTCTCATTTTATTGTGAATTATTTTTTTATGATAAATAATCTGCACGTTATAATATAAAATTAAAAAAAAAATAAAATTTTCTCCACATTACATTTCTTACCTTTCACAAATCATTTTCTTACACATTACACACTATTACCATACAAATATTACGTCTTGATCTATAACCAATAGTTCCTTCACTGCTTAAACATTTCTCTAAATCGCATATTACATAAGTAAAAGACGTACCTATACATTACTAAATCGCAGCTTATAAATTTCAAATCTCAGCTGTCAGCAGTTGCGAGAAAGAGAGAGAACAAGCATTTGCGACATAACACGACGTACAGAATCAACACCAAAATGACGTTGACAAGTGTATAATGTTCATGATAAGCCAAGTGACACGGTACGGAACGTATCATGATTTTTGCATCATTTTCATTTCTTTACACGCAGTATACATAGTTATCCTTTTATGGAAAAGTAACTTTTGGTGTCTCGACTTTTTTATTAATTATTTTTAGATGTAGGAATATTTCGTTGAAGCATATTGCTTTTCTTACATGATTAATAAATTCTAATCGAACTTTGCAAGCTCTACTTTTAACCTACAATTCATACATATCATATCACTTTTTCAAATTTCATCATTTTTTTTATATTTTACGATGATCCTTAACAGCTGTTACCCAATATTCCAAAAAATATAAAAAAATCTGTTAAATTAAACAATTACCAAAACAATACATAATTCTCATTACAATCATCAAATCATCCACTTTATCTTCACAAACTGAAAGGTAAATACGATCTATCTAATAATGACAAATCAGTCGGATAGTTCAATACATTATAAAGTCACTTCTAACATATCCATTAACCACATTCACACTCTCGATAATCATCGTTATTCCTGGTAACAATTTCTCAATATAGTCTTCTCTTTTCCATACTCGTATTCCTAAGTGATACGTCTAACGATGCAGTCAGCCGCGAAAAACTAGTACACTGCAGTACCTATATACATCCTATATACAGTATAAACACATACACATACATACATATAGTAAAGCATAGTCTCATAAACACGTCACTGACTCTCGCCACTCACTTTTCTCTCACAAAAGCAGCTCATAAATTAAAGTGAGATATCAAGCAGCATCGCAGTAGCGTTGGCGTGATTATTGCGTGCGAGAGTAAGAAAGTTACGGAAGCTCACCTTATTTAAAAAAAAAAAAAGAGAAAGAAACATGTACATAAATTCATTTCCGTTTGATTTTTCTCGAATCTTTCCGTAATTTTCATGCGAATTTTTGAAGATCATGAAAATTTCAAATATCTGTAAGTAAAGTCTGACGATCATTAAATTTTCGCAGTATATGTATATATAAATCCCCTTATTTTCCTTGGTGTGTGTGTGTGTGTGCGTGTCTGGCGTTACTGATTTACGAGTACGCAACTTTGCTAAATATATATCTCCCCCTCTTTTCCCTTATAGACATCTCCCACTACATCCTATATGCCTACAGACTAACATTCCAAATGGTTGGATATATATATTTGCTGGTTCTCTCTTTATAGTACATACACGTATATTTTAGGTACATACGCACATACGAGATTTTCGCACATAATACTGTGTGGCGCTCGTTACGTTCAATTTACATTTTCTTCGTTATTCGCACCGACGCGATGCTGTTGTTGATGATGATGATGATGTTGAGCTTTCCTTGAAGTCATTAAGATGTGTATATGCAAGCAGCTTCACTTTAAAGTTTTGGAGTAGACTGAATTGTTATAGGTGTATATGTTTATATCAAGAGACGAAGTTTGCTTGATGATTGAGCTAAGAAAAACAAGGGGATAGTATATGTGTGATTCCAACTTTGTGGAGTTGGTTCTGGAAAACCAAGTGACCCAAATTCTTAGTCTAGAGTAAACTAAGTAAACAGTTACCGAAAACAACCCTTGATATAACAAACCACACTGCAGTTTTCAAGTTAAAATCCTCCGTTTTAATTAATCAAGTAGTTTCTTAATAAACTATAACCACACACATTTAATAACACCTACTCCTCGAAGAAACATAGAAGTCGTTATATACCAACTTCATTGCATATCATAAACTTCACAATAATACATCAGAATCGCTCCTTTTTAGCACGAGCGAAATGTTTCTTTGTCTCAAGATCTTTGACCGACACTCATTTTTCTTTATATTTCTTTTTCTTTTCCGGTTCACCCGCGCATTCGGTATAGGTCTTTGTGTGTGTGTGTTTTTGAAAGACAGCTTTATTTTGTCGCGCATACGATGAGCTGGCTATATACACTCTATCTCGGTGACTCGGCGTTTTAATGGAAACAAAGCTCGTGTTGAGATATACTCGAGCTTATGTGACTTTGAAGAAAGAAAGTATCTGTTATTATTGTAAATGTATTTATAGCTGGAGGAAAACTGTATTGACTTTGAATTTTATAAATAAAAAAAAAAAGAGGAAGAATTTTAAGGTGATTTATAGTATATAGGATAGGGTAGTAGGTATTTGTAAGGTCTTACAATATAGTTGCTATGTAAAACGATGGAAAGTTTTGAAGCTGTTTGGCAAGTCTAATGGGAGTTTAAACGTTAACAGGCAGTTTAAAACTATTTGATTGCTGTTGTTTGTATGGATTTGTTGCGGCTTTTAATTAAACTTGGTAACTTTTTTTCATTCTTTTGTTTCTTTTTTTTTACCTTTCCTTTTTTTTCCTTTTTTTTAAAAACGAATATAAGTATACGAGTTATCACGTAATTACAGTATTTACGCGAACGCGATTTTATTCGTTCTCACTATACCAACACACATTACCGATTCTTTATTTTTCTCTTTCTCTCTTAACTTTTACTCATTTCTTTTTATACTTACTTTCTTACCTCTAATATCTCCATTAAGTGCAATCTACCTTACACACAAACTTCTTCCGAAAAAAAATCCTCTTAAAAAAAAGCTACCATAATCATCTAACCGCATTTATGTATAGTTATCCTTTAAAATATCAATATAACCAACAAACAAAACCACTTTAAATCGTTAACACAACCCACAAAAAAGCAGCTCCCAAAAAAAAACCTCCAAATGCATCTTTTACACACGCCAATGGCCTTTCTTTCTTTCTTCCTTTCTTTCTCTGCGCAAGCCACATACATTCGCGTTTCGCAACAAAAATAAAATAAGCCGTCATCATCGTCGACTGTATATATATAAAAGAGAGGGGAAGTGTGTAAGCGAACACGTCAGCTTCAGAGACTGAGTCATGATTGAGCGGACGGTCGCGCATCCCTTTTTGCACTAGGTATACTTGTACACATGTATATAATTCTTATTGGTCTTTCCTATCAACCAGTCGACTGTATATATGTGTATAAACGTTATAGTTATTGCGAGAGGATCGTGCGAGTGCATCGGCCTCATCATCACGCCCACGCGAGTACAGGATTATCTACTCCGACATATAATGCTGATGCACACATACATACAATGAAGTACTAAACGGTTGTAAAAAAATGTATATTATCCTTCGAAAAATGTATGTTATTTTAGATTTGCAAAAATGCAATTTTAAAAAGCAAAAAATTGAATTGAAAAAAATGTGTATGAAATTAGCATAAAAAAAAACTTGAAATATAAGCAACTGTAGCAGTTTGAGTAGCAACAGCAAGCACCAGTCTTAGTTGCAATAGTGTATTTCGGGTATATATGCAGACCCTTTTCTCTCCATCCGCATTATTATAAAAACCCAACCAAGTTTCTCTTTCTCCCTACTGCAAGAGAGCTGCACAAGTATAGAGAAAAAATACATCAGGTCCTAAGCGGTAAAAGAACTATGAAGCAGCGAGAAGAGGCAGTAGCAACAGAAGCTGAAAAAGAAAGTACAGAGGTGTGCCTTATTGGTCCCATACGTACTATGTACAGTATAAGGGGGGAGGAGGCCCATGCGTTAGCTTTTTGTAGATCCATATACTCGTCCCCATGCCTGCCTGCCTGCCTGCGATCCTGCACAAAAAAGCATATATAGCACCGGAACATGTGCGAGCCACATGCTCTTCCTTGCGCCTTATACTACTCGCATGTCCTCTTCTCATTCTTCTTTCTTTTTCTCTCTTCTAAGGCGTCTCAGGAGCGATTGTCGCCTACTCGGATTTTTCTTCTCTTGCAGACCTGAGCACATACACATGCTTAAAAATGCGAGCCATATATACCTATACACATCGTCCCCGCGTGGGAAACTCAACAAGAGTATGTAGAGAAAGAGAAGGCCCCTTCTCAAACTTCTTACTTCTCTCTCTCTTGGCATATGTGCAACGGCTTTCTTCCCTTATACCCCCCCCCTCCTCATACCATTTTTCTTCCTCTTCATTCTTCTCCCTTTTGCAACTATATATAAGCACACCGGTGTAGGTTCTTTGTAGTTTTCGGCGCCTGTGTATTATGCTACGTGTATTCCCCCATGTGGGTTTAGTGTACCGGCTTTTGCAAAGCCTGCTGGATTGTATGCGAGATTTTTTTGGATTTTGATTTTTTTTCGCTGTTGCGTTTGTAGACGGTATTTTTGTAGAATTGTATGTAAAGAGGAAGGAGTAGAAACTTGAAATTTTAAGTGCAAAATGAATAATAATGAGTGAATATTATCTATGTGAAATGTTGACCCAAGATGGCGGCTAACTTACGCATACGTTGTAAGTGAGCGGCCATCTTGGGCTGATCTTTTAGATTGCCAATAGATATGTATGATACTTGATTGATAATAAAATGTAATACTTATGTAAGGGCATTGTTTTATATACGTAACGTGGCTATAATAATGATAATATATAATATAGAGACTTTTTGGAAAATAACGAATATTTAGTTTTCACTACGTTATATAATTTCCGATGCTACTTAATTAAGATACGATTTGGAATTGGCATCGCATTTGTAAGTAAAATCAGGGCCCACATTCTATGCAAAAATACATACGTAGCATGATAATTTAAACGAGAACCACTGAAAAAAACGGAAAAAAATTATAATTAGCTGAATGTTAAGATTACTCGACCTCGACGTCTCTGTAGTATATATAAGTGAACGATCAATTTATTGTAATTAGTAAGTAATATGCATAAATAAACTTTGCAATTCTTACATAATAATTATAAACTGAAATAATAATCATGAAATTAACAAATAGAAAACAAAATGAGTTCCTGTACTTGTATTTAAATTACATAACCTCAAAAAAAAAAATACAAAATTTAATAATTTATAACAAGAGTTAGATTTAACAATACCATCATTAAACACAATATATTTATGAAAATTTATTTTAATCGATAAAAAAAATTTTAAAATAAAAAAAAATAAAATATATCCAAGCTTGGAAACAAAATACGTATACCTCCCGATACACATGAATATATCCACGACATTGACACACATTGCCAATTTCAATAGAAAGAGAAAACCGATCATTCTTGACGTATACACATATATAATGCATACAAGTATATTCTTAGCCTCGCGATCGCGATTTGTTTACGCGTATATGCACGTAATCCAAACCTTTACGATATAGTTATACCAATAGGCGTAAAGAAGTCGCGCGCGTCCGAGTCCAAGATTCTGTTCGTTCGCGGATATATGGAACACGCGCGTGGTTTTGTGTCTTGCGGTTGATTACCTTCACAATGTGTATATGTATGTATATGTAAGATACGTAGCAGCTAATACTATCACGCGATCGCAATTTCCATAAGGTGTATATATATGTTGCGTGTGTCTGTATATTATATATGTGTGTATACACGATCGCTGAAAAGTTTGTAATTGTTCAGGTTGTATGTAGTATAAATTGGATAAAAGAGAGAGTGGGAGAACTTTTAGCGGTTCTGTGAACCAAAATCTAAATTTTCTCAAACAGGTTTATTTATTTAATTTCTCAACACGTGTCGGTACTTATACATATTTCCATATTATATAGATAGCTTTATGCCGAGTTTGATATTGACTTGTAATTCAGACATACAATATATATAATTCTCGGTAACCAATTTTCAATAGCACCAATAAACTTGAATCGAATATTTTCTATAACTGTAATAATCATTACTGCTATTAATCTGAAATTCTTCATTAACGATTAATACACCGGTATCCGTATATAACATAACGGTCATATAAGCTGTGGTACAAGTATATATAGTTTCAAGAAAAAAAAAAAAAAAATTGAGACGTCTCTCGAATCCAATCGCGAATTAATCATCGCATCCTCGTCGTCGTCATAATCATCATCATCATTTCTTCCCCTACTTAAAACAACCATCTTTGACCTCGTCCTAAAGCCCGGTTACCGCGAGGTCTTTCATATATGTATATACATATACCACATACTCTCTCTCGCCCACCACACTCTTTAATGTTATCCCATATCTATATACATATAATATCCAACAAATAACACAGAGCCTGTCACTGTTCCTTTCTCGACGATAATCCGACCTCGATCGAAACTATATACGATTGAACTCTCTTTCTTTCTCGCTTACTCTTTCCACCATGTATATAATCTAAGAATTCGTCACCATCCGGCTGCTGCGTCATCTCCTATATACACCATCCTTCGTATATATATATATATATATATATATATAAATATACATCACGTCTCATAGTCAGTAAAAAAAAATTATACATCTATGAATGTAACTTCATTTAAATGTGGGCCACCCATTAAGGTATATCATTACATCCTTTCTCTATATGCATCCAAAAATTTACGAAATTCAAACTTGGTGTTAGGTCCATTGCGCTAAAAGACGTGCATAAATAATTTTCTTGTAACGCAACGAGTTATGAGACTTATGTAGATTAGACTATAGTCGAGGTACAAAAGGGGGTCTCCACGATTCTTATCCTATCATATAGGCTTGCTCGTTTTTCTTCCTTTATGACAGTTTATCGTAACCGACGGCTAAGCCAAGAGAACTATGTGATTATATTAGCTATATAGCTACCTGTATATACAATATGTACATATATATCGCGACGTCATTATCGCCAAACGACATGGGATTTTTGTATATTATATACTCGTAGGGTATATCTTTTGGTTCAAAGTATATACTTGCCTGCTTTTCCAGTTACTTGAAATCTAGCGCATTTGGTGTAATTTTCTGAAATTACTTGCTTTTTGTAAAATGGCTATGGTCATATTGTGTGTCTTTTATTTAAGTGTTTGGATATAATAAGTCTTAATTAAAAAGTAGAGGCTGATATTTTTTGTGTCCTATTAAAATTTTAATTTGATTGATCGAATTGTTTTATTGAATTTGATAAATGACAGATATGATATATATCGCCCGCATATTTATTGTTGTAAAAATATATCTTGATGATTTTGTATATAGCTTAACAAAAATATTTACAAGTATTAATGATTATTAAAAAAAATGTATTTAATATAATTTAACCGCGATTCATTTTTTATAAATTAAAAAAGATTAATGGAGCATTGAAAAAGAACATTATTTTATTTTTTTTTTAATTCGAAATCAAATACTGACATTGCGGAGTGCAATGAACCGTTGAGTGGATTTAACAGCTCTTTGGGAGCTAATTATAGATTAAAACGCGGACGTGCGGAGCCAAATCTCAGTGAGGCAGGCGAGAAAGATCCCTTGTCTCCTTTATTTCTTTCTTTCTTTTTTTTTAATTTTTTTTTTTACTCCCTCCACAGCCTTCAAATATACAGCAGCAACAGCTTTTTAAAGAAAGAAGTAAAAAAAAAAAATTGTCTTATACTTTTTTTTTGCTTAATTAACGCAATAAAATATTGTCGTTCAAACAAGGTTATCTCGGTAGTCGAAATCGGTTGCGGTGCCAAGAGAGATAACATTGGAGAGAAAAAGCCCGCGAGTAAGTGAAAGAGATAAGGTTGTTGCGCGGGAGCAGTTCACGTTTCTCGCGCTCTCTTTTTTTTTTTTTTTTCGTTATCGAGACGAACTCGTCGAAAACGGCTGACGATTATCGAGGCCAATTACGTATGTGAGAAGATGAAGAGGAAAAAAAAAGTGAGAGAAAGAGGGAAAAAAAATGTAGTAAACTATTTTTTTTTTTCACTCTCAAAAATTTATGGCTAATCTGTATTATAATACTGGTGTTCTATAGTACCTATGTTATGTGGCTTATGGTATAAAAAAGAAATGTGTTGATACGAGCCGAATGTTTCTAGAAGACCAAATTTTCCCGAGTCCCTCTCTTTTTCTCTCTCTCTCTCTCTCTCTCCTTTTTAATCTTATCGTACGTGACCCAAGAGCTGCTAAGATATAAAGTATCGAACCGATTGCGTTGCTATCTTTTTTTTTTCTTATAACCAAAGACGTTCGAACGATCGACATTCTCACTTACTTATACTTACTTCTAATCAAGAATTTTTATTTTTTTTTTAACATGATTGACGTATTTTATAAATTTCCTTACTTTTAAAAAAAAAAAATTCAAATTTCTTAAAATTTTCTTGGGATTATACTTATCTTCAAGATACAAGAAGATTAACTGTATAATTTAATGGGAATATTAATATAACTTAATGTCATTTTTATAAAACCTCTCGATTACATTCACAGTACAATATAATAGCGAAAGTCTCGTAACATATAATTTTAAAATTTATTTTCAATTTCTCATGAAAAGATTCCTCTGCATATGGTAGCATTAGTCACACAACAAAACCACACTTCGTTTTTTTTTATCATTTTTCAATTCAAACGGTTGCACAGGATTCAAATGACTCACGCTAAAAATATTATTTTTCTCAAGTATATACATATATCTATGCATAATATTGCTTCTGTATAAGTCGATCTATGCAGGAAACTCTTTTCAGGAAAATATATATTTATATATGTATGTAAACAGCAAATTAAAAAAAATAAGAAAAGGTTCATACAATTGTTTTATGAATACAGATGACAAGAAGTGATATTTGAAAGTAATTTTTTTCGGCATATAGAAAGACACCAAAGGAAAAACTATACTGTTCTACAAAAGTAAAAGGAACATAAATCACATTGCGAAGGGTATATCAGGGGAAAGGGAGGGGGATTTTAACAAAGCAATCTTATGTATGTGTGTTGTCTGACGTAGATCTAGAAAACAGTCCAGGCTTGTATATATAGCTGTATAATAGTCATTTGAAAGGTAGTTTTAAAATGTATAACATACTACTACTAATCAATCTTTTAAGATAGGTATAAATAACATTAAAACATATTTAAACCACCACACCATCACAAAGAATTGTAAACATCAAATTTATTAAGCTGTATATTGTATGTGATATACTAAAATAAAATCCCTGATGATAAAATTAAGAACAGAGACTTGAAATAAAAAATTGTATTTTAAAACCACATACACACATACGTCTAAACTAATTTATCATCTTGCTTGATTTTAAAAATAAAAAAAATCTAGATATTAAGATGTTAAATTTTAAAAATACATTTTTATTCGAAAAATACTATTATATACGAGAAACGAGTAATTAAAAAATTGTATACTATACCTACTACAAAGTTATAGAAGCATATATACAATCTCTCGCGGTATTTGATTCTAAAAGTGTATAGCAACAAACATTTATCAGAAAAAGAACATCCCGTCGTTTATACTGTATACATGTATAATACTAAAAATATAACAAGACATCGTTGTACAGATACATATATCAGCTATTATTTCCTATTTTCACATCTTGTATATATAGTCTATCAAAAATTACATGGATTCTCTAAATTCATCGTACAATGACATACAGTTTAACACATCGCATTTTTATATCTACATATCAACTCTATCACCGCATATAAGTATTAACGCAACGAAATACCACTAAGCTCGCATCTCTAATCAACACACAAGTGTAAATATACGTAAAAACTATTCATAAATCATCATTTTCCTTTTATATATACATACATGAATACATTCATGTAATACATATACACACGTGTGTGTGTGTGTGTGTGTGTGGGCGCTTCCGTGAATCAACATATCATCATCATCATCATCATCATCATCATCATCATCATCACACACGCGCAAGTATATTTGTATAAAATATAAGTATAAGTAATATTATCTCTTATCTCTCGCACCTCTTTCTCTTTCTCTTTCTCTCATTCTCCAAAGCAGCAAACAATTAAACTCCAATTTTTTAAGCTTACTGACACCAGAATCAGACACATTTGTGTATGTGTGTATTTAAGGGATCCATCCCATCGGGGACCATTGAGGGGACCATATGTAGTTAGGTATCTATAGTAACCTGAAGATCACTTTTTAAGATACGCGTAAATTTAAAAAATAAGAGAAAAAGAAAAAAAAGAGGAGCCTTTCCTGCATGTATATACACAATATATGTACATATAGGTGTATATGCAAGGGATGGATAAGAGGGGAAGAAAAGAAGAAGAAGAAGAAGAAGCCACAGCAGCAGCAACAGAGGCATGGTCTGCAAACGAAACGCGAGTATGGCTCTCACCATCACCAAGCGCTCGTATATGTATACGCGGGCAACAGCAGCAGCAGCACACACTTGGCGCGCCACGAATGAGCCGTATATAACAAGCGCTTTGCGGCCGCTCCTTCACTCTCTATCTTTTTTCTTTCTCTTTCTTTCTTTCTTTCTTTCTTTCTCTTCTTCTCCGTTTTCGGGCGAGACTCTTGCCTGGCAACAGGGCCATACCATCAAGCAGCAGCAGCAGCAGCGCATACCGCCTTGCTCTTTCTCTCTATATAGATACCTTATAATACCTATACTACTGTCGCTTTTGCTCCGAAGACGACGAGAAAAAGAGGAGTCTCGTGTATAGTAATCGACATATATATGTGTGAATGTACTTTGCTTTTATACATATACAATATGGTTTGTTCTCCAAAAAAAAAAAAAATTAAGTTGATAAAAAAAAAAAATATTTTTTTTTTATGCAGGTTTTAAATTAAAAATTTTGGAGAGTATAAAATATGTAACGATTTTTTATTCTGTAAAAATTATAAATATAATATATATGGATCGGTATCGGTATCAAAATTTTTAATTGTTAAATTTGTAATCGTCATTAGCTCTATATTAACCTCTTTCATTTTCCCCCATTTAAAATTTATGTAAAAATTTTTAATAGAAAATCCTACCAAGTACCAAAGTTTTTGATTACTTATTAACATAAACAATACAGAAAAAATATTAAAAAATTTCAAAAACAAATTTTTTTCTAAATCCCATTTTTGTCATCAAAATATGCAAGTATTTTTTGAAAAATGACCCATATATTAATGTAATACGTTATATAGTATACATTTTATAAGTAAATAGCAGTACCTGCACCATCAAAAACGAATTTTTATATACCTGTATATATGTATATAAGCGTTAAAAAGACGAGAGGACGCGGAAGGGCAAGATTTTGGATCCGTTGTTCGCGGTTCTCTTTTATATCCCCTCTCCCCATCTCCATCGTTTTTTCTTCTTCTCTTTTTCTATACCTTTGTTGAAAACACACATCACAGCTCGTATACCTTATATACACCTATTATTTGAAGTTCTACACGTGTATGTATCCTAAAGAAAAATTCGGCATTGAAAACTACAATACTTGAATATAATACTACCTATATATGTATATACATATACACTTGCATTGAGTTTTACAATGCGACAATTTCCAACGGCATACTGTAGTATAATATGAGAGAGATAGATAGAAAGAAAGAGAGAGAGAATCGATTGCGTTATTATCATGATGTTCTCCACCCGGTTTTTCATTTTGTTAACGTCTTATATAGCAGAATGAGAGATGCATATATACGAGCCAATATGTACCTAAGCATAGTATACCGTGCATACATACTATTATATATGTATATTGCTATGGTACCATGTAGACTAACACATGCACACACATCACACAAACATACCATGGTAAACACGTACCTATACTCGCACGCGCTCTCATTACCGGTAAAAGATTCGATCGAGTATGTGTGTATACACCCACGCGAACCGGTATATAAGGTACATATACGTACACACCGGTATATCGATGATCGAATGAAAGAAAAAAAAATCGACATACAAGGTGTAAGATCCATATCGATTCTCTCTCTCTCTCTTTCTTTTTACAGGTCGAACAATAAAGTAGCACACGCGTTCCTTCGCGAGTTTCAATGCTTATATATAGGATACAGTATCGCGTATATATGTAGTGCGAGCCATTAACGCGTTTGGAATTGTAACGTGACAATTACTTGGTAGTATTAAACTACTGGTATATATATATATATATATATATATATATATATATATATATATATATACGACAATTTGCTGAAGAAAATCCGGCTATGGGATATATAAGTAAATGTGTGACAATTGCTCTTGTTCATGTGTATATATATATATATATATATATAGCTATGTACAACGGTATATAGGCTGGTACTTACAATACCGGAAAAATCGATAAGTGAGCGAGTGTATAGAGTCGTATTCTTGATATATCCTTACGGGATTCAATGTAGTGGTCAGAAGCTATTATGTGTGTGTGTAATCGTTGGGATGGAGATATTGGGACTTAGGAGTAAGAGGAAACTAAATTTTCCAAAGCAATAGAGCCACATTTCTCTCTTCTCTTTCTTTCTCTTCTCGTAGAGATAACACACGTGTAATACGTACATACATACAAACACGATGTGACGGTCTTGTGTTCTGAGAAATTTCCGTTACCGATTTATCAACGTGCGTCTCTTTCTCTCTCTTCTATATATCCCTATACCATTTTTAATTTATCCTCTTGACTCCTCTTTTTTTTCTTTTTTTTTATCTTCTTTTTTATTTATATTTAAGAAAAGCCGCGACCATAACGATCACTTTTTTTTTTATTCCTCGATTTTTCACTTGACTCTCTCACTTTACATATATATACAGAGTGAAAATAAATTTGTGAACGCGTCGTCCTCGGAAATTCAAACTTTTAATCGCCGTAATAAATGCGCGAAATTAGAAAGCCCTCCCGAATTTATAAAAATGTAAATGCGGTCACGCGCATAAATCAGTCGTATACGGCCAAGGAAAAAAAAAATACAAAATTAAGAGAAAGAAAAAAAAATGACGAAATTCATGCGGATGAGAAAAAGATACGATGCCGGTATACACGTCTGCCATAGCAGGAAAGAGGAGCAAAGATCGAAAGAAGGGGGGAAGGGGGAAGTTAAAATACAACGCGCAAACGATGTATTTACAGTAGTTTGTAAAATAGAGGGGGAAAAATGTATTCGAGAGTATAGAGTATTTCATTAATTCTTAATTAAGTTAAATAAAGTTCGAATACATGAAATTTACTTAAATGAGAGAAAAAAAGGAAATTGTATATATGGTATGCAAGGTACTATATGTTTTCTTAAACATGTAGTAATTTTATTAAATTGGTAAAGAAAAAAAAGAGAGAAAGAAAATGCTTGGACAAAACGAATTCAGAATATATACATATATTCGTTTGCAGGATTTCCTGTAAAGGAAGCAAAAGTGTCAGGAAGAAGTGATAATTTTGTTTAGAAATAAAACGTGGTCCGGATACATCCGTACATCCGATTCATAGACCAAAAATAGATTTGATAACTATAGAAAAATAAATGAAATATAGATCGTTAAAGAGAGAAAAAATCGGTAATACATTAATAAAAAATTTACTACCGGCATGTGTAATCAATAATTAAACAAAGTTATTATTCAAACTACTATTGTAACCCAGAATCACATATCATCTAAAAAAATATGTACACATAGACACATAAGCACACATCAATATCAGTCGATTCAACAATCAAACGAAAAAAAAGAAGAAAAATATAGCTTAAACACATTTCACAAAACCTACGAAATCCAACGCATCATTATCATCATCCGACGAATAAGCCACGTGCGCGCTTATACTTTTATTATATACACAGCAAAACGTTCGCGTCTCTCATTCTCTCATATATCGATATATAAGTACGAGTACAACGACGATGCGCCGTCGAGCTGTATATATATAAAGTAAGCGGCAGCTGGTCAAACAACTTTGAGTTGCAGAAGAGAGCAGCAGCAGCAGCCTGTTTCGCGCTTATATAGCATCAAGAGTATACAGAGAAAAAGACTAACACTCTCGTACCTCTTATATACCTACTCCTGCTTCAGCAGTTCCCAAGGCATATACCTATACTTGCATGTGTCGTCCTCTCTTTCTGTTTCACATGTAACATATAAGTACACGAAACTCAAGTTCCTTGCTCCTTTTACTCTTATATGGGTCCCATCTGCTAATTTTGACTCTTCTGCAAATTATTCGCGTTTCCTGCTGCTGGCTGCTGCTGCTGTTGCTCCCTGCGACTGCTCGTTCTTTCGTCTTACCCTTCCTAATTTTTTTTTTTTTTATGTTAAACTGATGCATAATGTTATATTGCTGCTGCTACCCCTAGATTTATTATTCTCCGTGTGCTGATTCCTGCACATAAAATATATCGATCTTGAAAAATTTATTGGGATTCTTAAGGTTCTCGTCCTTCTGGATACTTTAAAATATTCGTCGATCGTTTTATATTTGATTGGTATACTGTAAGTTGGTCAATTGGTGACAAGTTTCAATACACTTATTACGTGTATTGAAACGTATAGTATTGAAAATTGATATGTATATCCATGTACATATGTGTTATTGGCTTCCACTTGATAGATATCAAATATTTTTGCACACCGTTCTAGAAGTTATAGGTAATCAAAATTTTATACTTTTTTAATGTAAAAATTTATTAATATTATTTTTGTCTTCTAATCGCTATAAAATACAAAATTTTTATAAACTTGAATTCTTCTATCAACTTCGATAATCAAGAATTATAAATACGAAATGAGAAAAATCGTTTGAGAATAAGCAAGTCTTACGTAAAATTTAAGAGCCTAAAAAAAAAATTTGATTTGAAATTCCAGCTTCGATTTCCCCCAAGTATCTCTCTCTTTCTTTCTTTTTCTCTCGCATTACATTCATGTGTTATAACCTCGTCTGTTCTATTTTAGCCATTCCATGTATGTATATATATGTATATGTATTATACACATTTATACAGAAATGCTTACACGAGAGCCTCGTGTTAAACTGCCTCGTGGCCCCGAAGTTTATCTTCCGCTAAAGAAACCTGTTTTTCGAGAGTAAGAGAAAGAGAGAGAGAGAAGCTTCAAAATGGTTGACGACGAACGAACGAACGAACGCGAAGAACCGAGAGCAGAGATTTTAATATTAAACGTTCTCTGCTAAGTTGTTTTCTCCTTCTCTCTTTTTCATTTTTTCTCTCTGTCTTGAAATAAAAAAAAAAATCAAAGTGGTTAGTATAGGGCTCTTCTTCGGTTGACTCGTTTTAAATTACGAAATGCAAGCCTAGTAGTTGATGTTCCAAGTATAGAAAGAAAAAAAATGTTTATATGTCGTTTCGTTTAATGATGTGTGTGTAACGGGAATTTTTCTTCGATTACTCTTTTTTTTTATTCTCGTTTTTTTTTTCATTTTCTTCGATTGACTTTTTTTTGTGAGAAAATTTATTTATTTTATATCTAAAGCAAAAACACTGACTCAATGTTTCACGCATGAAAAAAAGGGTATTGATTAAACTATATTTAAAAAAAAAAATTTAAAAAGAAATAAACAATCGATACAAAAATCCTTAAAACCCTAAAAATCGTTAATAAAAAAAAAAACGAATTTTTAAAAAAATCCCCTTTCTTTTCACTTCATTTTTCAACCTTCTCTATTTCATACCTTACTAAATTTATTATTATTCGTTAAACTTTTAATTATAAACACTTGTTGATTCATCGACTATATACATATGCATCACCCAAAAACATTAGCTGCACGTCAGACTTATAACACAAAGAAGATACGATCACGAAAGTTTGCCAAACATCTTGGCATATAAACTTCTACTACTACTTATGTTATACATATACACGAAAACGTTTACTAAACATATCCAACCCTACAACGAATCTCTATCAAACACTTGTTAAATATTTTTCTTTTTTTTTTTAAGCTTAAACTTTGTTTAACGTCTATATTTTATATACAAAGAGTCTAGTCATTGATTATTTCCGATAATTATGTTTAACCTGTTAACATTAACAAATCGTTTGAAATCATTCCTTATTCTTTTACGACTCCAAAAATATACCCAGTAGATCTACCACCCCCTATAAAAAAATTTTAGCAAATATCACCCAAACGAAAAATAAAAAATCATCCAAATATTTTAAAATTATTGATCCCAAGTAAGAAAAATCAGGGCAAAGTTAAGCAAACCACTAGCAGGGCCAAACTTACAAAATCTTAACTGCATAAGTATATGTATGTATCTATATAATGCATCGAGAAGAACATCGCTTAGCCTCGGCCTTGAACCTATAACAGCCTCAAAATTCAAATCCACCACTCACACGTACACTCATACAAAAATACACACACACACACACACATACATACATGCATATATTAATCTCTCCACCATCCAGCCAATATACATATATAAACCAGCGCCAAGCAAAAATCGCTCCAGGCTTACTTTTGGCAAGCGCGTTCCCTTGCCAAATATATATTATACCTACACACATACGCTGCGCAGATAGGGGGATGTGCAAGAGGAAGAGAGAAGAGGGCAAAAGACTCCGAATTGGCATCGGCTCGAGCCTTCTGAGAGGGTCTCTCTTTCTTACTCTGCTATATAGCATGGCCATCACGAAAGTGAGAAAGAGAAAGAGAAAGACGACGAGAGAAGAAAAGTTCATTGACCTGTAAGGGGGCAGGCAGGCGTGTGATGTCGAAGAAGGCGCGGCTTCGTATATATAGCAAGAACCATGGTCTCTCTCTCTCTCTCTTTCTTTCTTACATGGAGGTCACTCGGCAAGGTGCCCGTCCTCGCCACCGTCCTCCTCTATACCTCCTTCACCTCCTCCTCGTCGTCGCCGTCGTCGATGGCAGCCGAGCCCTCTTATATACGTTTATATATACGTCCTTTACGAGGGATATGTGTGTATATACTTACTCGGACATCAGACACACGTTCTTTCTGTATTAGTTCGCGTGAGTTGAGTGTGTGTGTGTGTGTGTGTGTATTTGTGTGTACATATATATATGATTTGAGATTATATATATAATACTTGTGGAGCTGCAAGTTGTGCGCTCAGCAGACACGCGAGAATGTTGAGTCTGGTGGTTCAATGTGCGTGTATGGTATAACATATTTGTGGATGTATCTGTGTGTGTGTGTGTATGTGTATGTGCGTGTGAGATGGTCCGATGAGCGTAGAAAAAAACCGGCTCGAGAGAGACGTATTTTTTGTGCCCTCTCTCTTCGATTTTTGGGCTTACCCCACCAATTGGGGATATATTATGTTCTTCGATTTTTCATTTGGCTGGATTGCATCGTAAGAATGTGCTAAGGAGGGCAATGACTTATTTTTCAGTTTTTTGAAAATGTAGTAGTATGATGTTGATTATTTGAGTATGTATTGATTGTTGAATTTTAGAAAATTATGATAACATGTATTTTGATAGAATATATAATAAAATTATTGAATTGAAATTTACTTTTAGAAGGAAAAAAAAGTCGCAACCTACGTGATTATTGTGTTATACATATTTTTTTTTTTCTGTAATTTTATACTTGCTAATATTTTTTTTCAGAAGCTTTTAAAAAAGTTGTATATATTATGCAGATTTTTGTGAACGATAACGTGAATTGCTTACCGACCATATGGTGCATTAAAATTCGCAATGTATAATTGAGCAACTATTCTTAAAACGTACCTAATTTAAATTCTTTTTTTTTTATTCTTAATTATAAAAGGGAGTGAGAAAAAAGGAGTTAAACTTTTAATTTCTTTTTTGTCTTTCAGTTCATGTGTACAAAAAAAAAAAAAATGAATTACAGATAAGAGTAGTGTTAAATAAATGTGTCAAAATTAATTAAAAAAAAATTTTATGTTTTAACAAATACATCTTGGAATTATGTAATATAATTCAGAATTTTCTAGGTCACTGTATATTATAATATCATTAAATAAAAATTTGTCTGTGTGTAATCAAACTGCTTTTTACCATACACACGTAATATCTCCTTATAATAAAATATTCTGCTATACAGTCAACATCAAATCACCAATAAAAAAAAAAAAGTGCCAATATAATTTAACCCACATTTTTATAAAAAAAAACCTAAAAACGATAAACATTTAAATCAGAACTAAAAATAAAGCAGTAAAAATAAATTATTCGTCTGTATACTAAAAAGTGTACATCAAAAAATCTCTCAATTAATGAAAGTTGCTAGTTAAGTAAACAGCGATCAGTAATAAAATAATCTCAGCATGTATAGCTGTCCTACAAAAAATTACACTTATTCGTTTCATGATCACGAAAAAAAAAAAAAAAATAGAGTAAAAGAGAGAGAGACGCAGAATATAACATCTATTAATTACCAGAGAACACAGTAAGAGCAGTCTTACCAAAGAGAGAAGAAACTCGTGGTACCTATAACGTAATTGCTCTCTTTCTCACTCATCATCCGAGCCAGAAAAAAAAAAGAACAGGGGAGGTTCGACAACCCTTATTCACTGTATACCTATACGTAAATATAACTTTCCTGCAAAGGCTCATAGAGAAGTCTTTGGTCTCTATATATACTGGAGAGCTCTAATGCTTCTCAATCACACCACGTGGCGTGACGTCCTTTATTTTTTTTCTCCTCTTCAACTTTTATTTTGTCCACCATCCACTACCCTCATATCTATAGTCTTTTACTCCAACTAACTTAACCCCCTTCTCTCTCACTTTTCTTTTTCTCTCTCTTTCTTTTTTTTCAGTCCTAATGACAAGCTGTTGCGGTCACGAGCATGATATACCTACGTCAGCAATATAGCCCCACACAGGCTTACTATGTTCTTGACTTGAAGCTCTATACTCCTGCATTAGCTAACATATAGATCTGGTAGAGCCCTTTTTACCATAGAAGTATATTTTACTCATAGATAACGTGGTATACAAATCTATGATAAAATTGCAGCATTTTACTTTTATATTTGCTTGTATATCGTTTATAAGTGTATTATTCTCTATTTACGTCTATACACATACTCTTTGCTTATTTTATATGTTCAATCTTTTATTTACGTTCTTTAAAAGATCTTTTTTTCAATTTACTTTTCTCATTTTGTATCATTAATTCGTAAGAGTTAAAAAAGCTCTAATGGATTGACGATTTGTATACTTTTAAAAAATGGGTGGCTGATGCATGAGATATTTTTGAGCTTTTGGTATTATTGAGGCAGTGTCTAATGATCGTTGTTGCGAGGAGATTTCAACAGCGTGGATGAGGAAAGAGACATGGTTTTTTTTTGTGATGACTCTCGTTTTTTTTTTTAAATGTATATGAGAGATTTTTATAGACGAGTATTTTTGGCGTGATTTAGTTTGTTTTATAATTTTGGTTTCTTTTTTTTTTTTTTAATTTTATTTTTTGCTTTTTTTTTAATGGTTGTAGATTTGGTATTCGTTTGGACGATAAAGTATAGAGCTTTTAGCTTTCAAATATTTCTGAGCTTGACTAATTTAATTATTTTTTTTATTTTATAAATTATTCACACATTTATTTTTTATTGTTAGCCCATGATTAACTTGCAATTTAAAAAATAACCGTTGGTGCAATTTATTTTTTATTTTAACTTATACAGAATAAATTTCTCATCTTCTAGTAAGAGTAACAACATTATTATTTCTGAATCTCATGAATTAATTTTTTTTTACTAGTAATACTGATAAATTTAATAAAAGTAATTTTATATTATTATATACGTAGTCGATCATAATATTAGCATCTTCAATCAATAAAATTAATTTATAAAAAAAAAAATTGATTATAAAAGACTTCGGAGTATAATCAAAGTCTGATGAATTGACCTACTCTTGTGTTTGCCATCGAGTATGCGTTAGCACTTTTTTTGTGTACTTTGCTTTTTTTTTTTTATAGTAACAGTATACATTTCAATCAACAACGAAACGACCTTACCTCTTTTACATACAAAATTAATTTCAATGCATCACTTTTTATATGATATCACATTCGTAATATACAATTATATGTATTCATTTTTTTTTTTTTAACACAATACTGTTATATATCATGTTATTATTAAACAAAAAATTAAAATAAAAATTTACTGTAATAAACTTTCAATATTTCCAATTGCCATTCTTCTCCAACTCAATTAAATTACAATCATATCCTCCCAGCAAACATTTCACCGATCGATGAAATCACCAAAAAATAATCAATCATTATATTTCATCACTAAATTTTGCAAATTACAAAAAAAAAACATTTTTTTCTTTATACCAACAGTAAAGTAACACAAGCTTATCTTATTCCAAGCTCATATAAAAATCCCACAGGGAGTGTAATAATGTTCTACAACATCCTCTTTCCCATCTCAGGTATTTTCCTCCAACCAATCAGCATCTCGCAGCTTGACTCTTACCCTCTCAAGGGAGCCCAACATACACACATACACATATAACCACCCCCGTGATATTTTCAAAAGCCCTCATACAGGGCGCGGCTCAATCAATTACGAGAGCTTGCGCTGCCACCGCCGCGAGCGCCAAAGACTCGCCCATAGAACACATGATGTGGGTGTGCCACGTAGCAACAACAACCCCTTTAGTCGTTGAACAGTGTAGCTACTCAGTCCTTGTGGACGAGAAGAAGAAGAAAAAAAAATATATATACCTGTATATATATTTATACATGGGGACAGTGTATAACACTGATCGCGTATTATATATAGACCTATATCGAGACCTACATATCACTCTTGTGTGTCCATTCCGCCCTTTTTTTTTTCTTTTCTTCATTTTTTATTTTTCTTTCTTTTATTATACTGATCTGTTTGCTTGGGTTATATTGTCCTGGAAAAACGGGACCAGGTGAATTGTTCTACTGCGCCTGCGCTTCATATGCGACTATATTATGTACTAGTAATTCTGTTCTACAGTAAAGTTGAGAGGATTTTCCGATTGGAATATTATTTTTCAGGTAAGTTGAGTTTTATGTTAGTTGAATGGAGAACATGTAATAACATTAAGTTTATCGATTTTTATTTATTTTTTTTTTATTGTGTTTATCTCGTTTTTTTTATTGCCATTTATGTGCTAAAAGTATAATTAATTAGTACTGCAAACAGGTGTAATGTTACGTAATAGTGACCTAGAAGACTTGCTTGTTTTTAATATTCATCCATTTCATTCAACTTTATTACTTTATAAATATCTTTTTTTTTATTTATTTTTTTTATAATTTTATTACATACTAATACTTTAGATATTATTCAAATAATCATTAATTAACTATTTAATTATTATATTCATCCCATGTATATTATTTGCTTTTGCAGGCAAAGTTTTTAAATACCACAAGGAAAATAATATACGATAAAACAGGAAAAACATCGACATCTATGCAAAAAAAAGCTCACTCTCGAGAAAATCATCTCGAATTTAAAAACCAAGCAATCATATATTTAATAATCACTTATATATAAGCACATTAAGAATCTCATTATATTTATAAAACATAATGCCTGTAAACAACGAATTAAAACAGATACGTAAAATGTTAAGGAAGATAATCAAGGACATGACAAAAATACGTTTAGCACAAAAGAAAATGAAATCCGAGATGTACGATGTAAAAGATGATTTAAAAAAATTTAAAGAATTATGGAAAAAGGAAAAAATTGATATTGAAAATAGATTAAAAAAATTGGAAGAAGAAAAAATAAGAATTGAATTAACACAACGTCTTGTACGTTTTGAACTTATGGGTGAAGCTTTAGAATTGAAAGGTAATAAAAGTGATAGTAATATTAACGGTTTTGATTTACCGAGATCACAATCTTTACAAGAAAGTGAAATAGGTAAGCGTATCGAAGAGCTTGCGACTACTAAAGATCGAATGAATTATGGTAGCAATGGTAGCATCAAATACAAAAAATTATCTTCTAACGAGAATAAGAGTCCAAGAATTTTGAAAGACGGACCAAGGTTCATTAAGAATCTTTTTATTTCATCAGCTAAAACAGAGCATTAATAAAAAAAAAAATGCATTTACGCCTGTATTTTTAATATCAGCATATTTCGTCTTAGAATACATATATAACTATATATATCCATGTGCCTTACAGTGCCTATAGTATAGATATACGTCACTTGTATAATTCATTCGACGTGTTTTATTTCATCAACCGCGAATATCCGCGCTTGAAATAGAACACCCTCTCTCTCTCTCTCTCTCTCTCTCTCTCTCTCTCTTTCTCTCATTCTTTCGTACTTCATCTTTCTCTGTCATTCACATATATATATTTGTGTGCCTTTAAAAACGCTTACATATAACGATATCCCCCCCTCCACCCTTCCTGATATTCACCTGCGTTACTGGCGGGTCATTAGCACCGTTAGCTACATATATACATATTACAGGTTTAGAGTGAGAGAGATCTTTTCTCTCTTAGAGAGACGCAAGCAATGCGAGACATGAACGAGTTCACTAACCGAGTAGATGTGTGTGTTATATTTTTAGCCATTTTGACTAACGTATACTTACTTTTGTGAGTGAGAAAGATGAGGTCGTCGTTTTTTGCGACTCTAAAGATGTACGAGAGAGAGAGAGAGAGAGAGAGAGAGAGAGAGAGAGAGAGAGAGAGAGAGAGAAAGGAAGTATGAGAGACTTTGACGCGACTGGAATTCTTAGATTGGATGCAGGATGATGGTTTGTTTGTTTGGTTGCTTATTGATAGAGCACCGATATCAAATTAGATGTATCGTATTATAGTGATGTATATTTTTATACGTTAGAATATAGCACTTGATTGTTACGTTTAAATTTTAAACGTAGATAAACTTTAATGTGATAATGATAAGCTTTTTTATTTTATTTTTTGCGTTTTAAAGCTATACGTTTATGAATGACTGATTTTAAAGTTTATATTATTTTTTAAACAATATATAAACAAATTAATAATAATGAAAAGATAACTTATTGCAAATAACTTACCGATCTACTAGTGAGTTAAAATATCGATAAAAAAAAGAACATTAAAATTTGCCAAGTCAGCAAAAAATCAAGCCAGATAAAATAAAATATTTCCTAAAAGCAACGGAAACAGCAGTAAAAAAATCTAAAAATACAGAAAAAAAGAAAAGAAAAGAAAAATATATCACTATGGAGTGGGAGTTAACGAAGTGTCTGAAAAGCCAAGACCTTTGTCTTATACGTTAAAAGGGGGCCATAGAGAATTTATATTTATAGTTCATCATGAAATAGACGAAGATATTCTCGCATTGTCGCGCAAAGATATTCCTTCGTAACACCGTTAATTTACGATCATGAAACCATCGTTTTGAGTATATCTAACTATATGTGTCATTTATACGCAAACACACAAAAATATTCTATAAATATATAAATACCAACACAAAAACAGAAGTCTAAACACAGAAATTCTTAGCCTTTACTTTTATACGTATACACGCAGCTTATATTATATATAGGTGTGACAGAGTTGAACGAGCTTGCGCCTCTGAAATGAAAAAAAAAAAAAAAAAAAACAATTTTTCTCTGATCCGCTAAACTCAATTACACACATATATATGTATAAGAATATAAGTCGAAGAATAAACGTCAAGAAACAATATATATGTATATACGTGCATCCTGAAGAGTGCCCCCGCAAGGTAGGTAGAGGTATATAACTCACCAGACACTCCGACAAATTCTTTTCTTTTTCTCTTCAATGCTTGGATATATACTCACACTCCTTTTGTATATATATGTATATGTATGTACACGTGAGTATGTAGATTACGAAGTCGAAGAAACGTAAAAGAAGAGAGAGAGAAAGGTAGAAAAGAGAAATATAAGGTAGAAGAATGGATAAGGAAGAGGGGGTGACAAATTGAATATTTATGTATAAGGGAGTTTCTCTCTTTGTGACTCTTTTATTTTGTATATTGCTGGAAATGGATTTTAACCATGCGCGCGAACAATATCACAATATATCTGCTTTTGTGATTTGAATGTACCTTTTTATTTTTTATTTTTAGATTTCTTTTTAATGTTTAGATACTTGTGTTATATTTTTCAAGATTATTGTTAAGAGTCAAATAACAGTTGTATTTTGTATGATAATTTTTTTGTATGTTTTAACTAAAAGGATTATAATATTTTAATAAAAAAAAAATAAAGAAATTACAATCAATCCAACCATATAGTTTAATTTTCTTCTTCCCTAATAATATAGAAAAATTAAAAAAAAAAACCAATAGAAAAAAACTAGTTTAAAATTTACCCTAAATCTTCCTCAATCTCCATTATCAAATCTGAAAAAGCAATCAAATTAGCATCAACATTGTATTTATGAAAAAAAAGTAAGAAAAAAAAGTTATATTCCCATCGAAAATACAATCTTACCAATTCAACCACACATACACATATACAATATCTTTAAAACCGATCTTATATATACCAGCTTTCCTTTTTATATGCACGTCATTCTCTTCTTCGACGCGACGACTTACGTATATATATATATATATATATACGACAACGTCGACGACGCCTCTCTCGTCAACCAGCACCCGCAAGTAATTCCCATTGTAATACACATACACCACACGATGTTCCGTAAGCCTTTTTTTTCTTTTTCTTTTTTTACCTTTTTCTTCTTCTTCTTCCAAGCAACCGAGAGCAAACACGAAGCTTTAAACCACACCACTACGCGCGGTATACTCCTGACTCTTTTTTTTTTTTTTTTTTCTTGCTAATAATACCAGAAGGCTATATGGTTGTAGGATGTGTATACATTATACATTTATAATGTATAGGTGTTTACTTTTATCGTTTTGAATTTATTTATCGAAAAAAATTTTATGAGTTATACTGTAATTTAAATGTTTTACATATTTTGAGTTAATTCAAACTTTGAATTTTTTTTTTCATCATTTATTTTTACAAAATATCTAATAATTACTTGAATATATTAATATTATTTAAATTCTAAATATCGATTAATAACATTGAATATAGTAGATTCACACCAATCAATTAAAAACCATGACCGATGTCTCTCCACAAAGAGAGAGAGAGAGAGCTTTAATTAACCGCAGAAGGATTTTCGTCGCCTTGGCATTTCTAACGCTATACATACACTCACCCACTGCTTTCAAAATAGCTTAGAAGTCATACTTACACACCCTCGATCTTCACACTTACACATACGCACACAAAAACGTCTGTGCACCATACATGCTCATATAGATGCCAAAGCAGCGTCTTTATTTATAGAAACCGTATAAACGTTTGTCTACGCATAAAGCAATCGTAGCTCGATACCGTATAAAATACAAATTTAAATTATCTCATTGTTTTATACATGTCAATTTTTTAAAAGATATAGAGTATTGAAGAAGCTGCGGTGATTCGTCCTTGACTTTTATTTTTTGGGATAATATTGACAACCATATAATGCAGTGTGGAATATGGTTTGCAATAAATTGTCAATGCATGATTTTATCTTATATTTTTACCATTACGTACATACCTGACGATAACTTGAATAAGAAAAAACAAAAAAAGATCATGACAATAAAGAACTTAAAGAACACTTGAGTTCCAGCTTTGAAGCTCGTTTACTCTATAAGTGGTTATAAATAAAAACGAGCCTGAGCTTTTTTTTTTCTCTCTCCGTCTTTCTATATATATGCGAACAGCAAGCATATAACTGTCGAAAGTTTAATTCCGGTATACCTTCTATACTCGATTCAAGTGCTCAAAAAAAAAAGTATTTAACCATATAGGTTTATCTCACCTCGGGCAAAGCAATTACCATTGCAACTCGAGTTATGTATATGGCTGTAAAAAAGGAGGATCCAGCAATTGGACTTACTTGTAAATATAAATAGAAATAAAGAGAAAAGATGAGAAGGAGAATGGAAGATGAAAATAAGAATGGTATGAGAATTGAATGTTTTATGTGTACGTGTTTGCTAAGTTTGAATATAAAAAAATTTAAAATTACGTTTGATTTGAAATAGAAAGAAATGTGAATTAAATAATATAATTTGCTGTTATGATCTTTGATATTGATAAACGATATTATGCGTTCTCCAATGTATTGTGAAGATCATATTATTTATAAAAATCATCAGAAATAAATATAAAAAAAAAAAAATTATATACCTACACATAGATCTAACTAAATATCATCAAAAAAGACTTCCATACGCATAATCCAGAAAACTAATGCTGCCCGTTTAATCAACGATTTAGCAAATATAATCGAAACGAGTGTATGTATACCATACATAAATATCGAATGATCACACATACAGAAAGCCACGCGCGTATAAGTGTACATTTAAAAAATTTAGCCAATGAGGAAGGTTTTAATGAGAAAATACAAACTATAGTCGTTGTTCTTAAGTTTCTCTTCTCCATATACACGTTTCTACTGTCGCTTATAACGCACACACACATATATACACATACAACGTGCATAATTTCGCATTAATGTACTATCGTGACTCGGCGCTATCTTTAACTTGCTAATGCTTCTACATATACTTATACAAGTATTGAAGAGGATATATAAGTAGAAGGGGAAGACGATTTTTAGTCGCGATGTTTTCATATAAGCTGTGAATTTTTTCGCTTGTGTCGTTTGAAAGAAGGAGGAGGAGGAGAAGGAAGAGGAAAAAGGTAGGAGGAGGCTCGTTTACTTGTTGTCGTAACTGGTTATTATTTGCTTGGTTGTGAATATATGGTTACAATGATGATGATGATCATGATGATGATAATGAGGAGGAGGAGGAAAGATGGTGCGATGATTTTGGGTCGAGGAAATTTTGACTATAGATTTTTTAAGGTGTATGAAATGGGGATAGATAAAGTATGATAAAGATAGTTTTTTTTAGATTAAAATTTAATCATATTTATGTGGATTTTTTTTTTATTATAAATAATGAATTAGATGAAGATGAATAAAAATTGAATTTAAGAATTGTATGTAATTAACATCGTAATAAATTTTTTGAACAATCGTTTTAATGTAATTGATATAATGATGATTCGAAATAAATTAAAATCGACGCAAGCTCTTATTAGTGTATCAAATTATAGTATCTTTTGACAATTGTATTTTTCAAAAATTTGTTCTCCAATTTTTATAATTAATTTTCGTTTTAACATATAATAGCTTTTTCATTAATAAATACTTAATTAGTTAAAGAAAATTATCAAGAATTATTACACAATTTCATAAAGTAAACGTATCATATGCGTGACACGTTGTTGAAAAATAAAATCAATACATCCAGAAACGAAAAAATAGACGTTGAAGGTTTTATCATGATAGCTATATGACAAGCAGTTAATATTGACCAATAAAAGTATAATTTTGTTTGAAATACTAATTATTATAGCAAATTTTATATTTATCTTAACATAGTAGTAATAAAATGATAATTGTAAAAATAAAATCAACACTATATAGGATGTATCCAGAACGTTAAAATTAGATTTTAAATGTAAAATTGTCTAAATATTAATTGCCATAACTTTTTTTTTTACTTATATGCTGCAACGAAACTACAAGTTTTTACGCTCATTTTTATGGCCCACTCGAGGGCAACACTTGCGTGTATGTAGGTATATCAAACCTTATGTGTGTAATGTGTATATGTGCGAAGCAAGCCATAAATTTTATTTCAACGTTTTAATCAATAAACACTCCTGTACAACCGTTGTATTTACATATATACAAAAAAATAATAATGTTAAATATGTATTCAAAGTTTTAGAAATAATAATTAAAAATTTGAAATGGAAGAAAAAAAACGTCTTTTATTAATGCAAAATATACATACATACATACAAATTTTAATTCTTTCATTATTGCTTTAACAATATCAATCATCTAAAAATTAAAATAAAAGAAAAATTCAAATGTTTCATATAATACACCGCATCTATCAAATATTTAAAAAACCATATCAGTCCCACTTACCATAGGCCACATAATAACCCCCTTACCCTATACAATTAAAAAACCGTAAAAGCTCAAGCTTTCATTAAAACAATCTCCTATTTATTAAAAAACCTTATATATCAGGAAAATACAAGGCGTTCCTACATATGCACTACTTATACAACACCAACGACGATGACGACGACGACGACGAAATCGAGTGCGCTTCGTCCGACAAGCCTCTTGGGCTTGCTCGTAAATTAATCCAGCCGCGACGGCTAGCTGCTCTCTATATATATCTCTCTCTCTCTCTCTCTCTCTCTCTCTCTCTCTCTTTCTCTCACTCACCCTTTTAAAAGAGGGGTCAGTGTCACGTATATAGCGCAAGCACCGCTCGCTATATACCTGCATATATATACCTATCCACACATACATACATATATACATACATACATACATATATACATATACGTGTTAGGGGTTCGTTGACTGGACGATCGCGCAACTCCTCTTCGTTCGCACCTTCTCTCTTATATTTCCATCCCTTCCCTTATTTCTTCATTTCTCTCTTTCTTTCCATCCTACCTATCTTTTTACTTTTTCGCTTTAGACGTCGCACCAAGCAAGTCAACGTACATATACACTTGCATATGTATGTATATGACGTATGCTTACGTGTGTGTGTGTGTGAGTGAAAGAGAAGGCACAGCCCTACAAGCGCCTTCGACCGGTTGGTCCACCCTTGCTTGATGGTATACCGCACCTTCACTCACTCACTCACTCCCTTTCTCTTTCTATTTCTTTTTTTCTTTTTCTCTCTACCTTTATATGTGCATATATCGGTCTTATTTTTAAATATATAATTACGTAATAACGCGTAATTGAACATATAGACCAGGTATTTATACATAGGTATAATTCATTAATTTGCATATTACAATATTACACACATTATTAAATTATATAGTTTATTTTTTTTTTTATTCTAGTGTGAGAAAGCAGATTTATCGTCTTATGTGACGTTTGCACACAAGGCATAACTCTATTTATTTATTTTTTTTTTTTTGTGAAAATGTCGAACAATATTTTATTATACGATGATTACGATAAAGCTCGTTTTTTTACTCTACGTGCGAAAAGTTTAATTTTACGTATACTCTGCGCGTATGCAAAATCGAGCTTTACGTATATGTACGAGAAATAGATTTGGTTCGCTTTGATTAAATAAAAATGGTCACACAATAGACACAATAATCTTTTATTTCGTTTTTGTATTGATAATTACTATTTTGCATATATACATAATTGTAGCAAATAAGCTTGCGTAAAACCGAGCTTTACACACTGAGTACCAAAAAATACTATATTTTATAACTATTTCTGTATATATTTTACGCTTATGTAAGTAAAGTATAAAGCACAATCTTTATTTTACAAAAAAAAAAGAATGTATAATATAAAAAGACAATGTTTCTCGAAAATTCGAGCAAACAAGTAAGTAGCAGACACAGAGCCATTCGAGAACATGCATATATGTATATAACATATATGAAGACAGAAGTAGTTGGGAGGTCGAAGGCCATATATCACATACACATAATACACGTACACACAGAGGCTACATATTCATTGAATGTAAGCAACTATCAACGTGATATCTATACGCAAAGTAGCAGCAGCAACAGTAGCACACTTGCTTTTATATAGTAAATAATCGCACACATACTAAAGTAATACGTATGAGTAAATGAGTAGAAAAGAAATCGTAAGTGTAAGAAGTAATAATGACTATATAGATATTAGATAGGCGCAAAAAAGCTCGTAAGTATCGCGTGTGACGACGAATACGAATACATGTATTGAGATTGTGCGCGCGAGTGTGTGTGTGTGTGTGTGTGTGTGTGTGTGTGTGTGTGTGTGTGTGTGTGTGTGTGTGTGTGTGTGTGTGCATCACGTGAGCTTTTGAGAGGAAGAGCTAGTACCTACGTATGCATACCCTTTCCTCTTTTTCTTACATTCTTCTTATTCTTCTTCTTTGTCGTATGTATGTTCACCTTAAGAGAGGGAAAGAGGTACTGATGTATTACGCGCGGTTTGATTAATTTGTAATGATGCGGCTTCGAGGAAAGAGAGTAGATGCTCAGGTGGTGTTACGTATCCAATGATTTATTGTATGTATAGTTTGATGAAAGTAGTTTTAAGTTGTTATTGATAAATCTTTGATTTTAATTATTTGACAAATATGATTTTTAAATTAATATAATTTTAGTAGCATTAAAATTTACCAATTAGTTTTTGATACAATTGAAAAGAATGTAAGAAAAATGTAGTTTTTGAGCCTGGTTTAAAAAAAAAAAAAATTAATAAATTAAATTCTTTTGAAATGATGATATCTACTCTTTATATTTAAAGCTTGAATGAATTATTTATGAAATAACGAGTACTTATAAGTACTCGTATATAGTTATATACTGGCTCTATATGGAGTTTATAGAAGATGAGCAATAGCAGAAAAACGATTAATTGGTAAACATGTTCGTTAAATTATAACTAGTATACCTGTACTAAAGATCATTCGTTTTTTATTTTTTCAACTAAAAGCTATAATTATCATCACTATATACCAGTATACACATATTCTAATCGATTTTCATTCCATATATATACCATAGAACATATATTATGTATACAGGTTGATGTATATGAACGATCGACATAATCAAAGGAGATTCTTGTATATACGCTTTAATTATTCATAATATAATAATTTAAAAAAAAAATTAAATATTTAGATTATCCATTTTCTCTTTCTCTATACCGCATACCATCAACAATATTTATTAGATACAAGTTATAGTTTTATTATTTTTATTTTTGTTTCCTTTTAAAAAAACTAGATATATAATTTTAAATTAAAAGATCCTAGATCTAAAGATCATCATCAATATTCATTACGCACTTAAAATTGACAAATTTATAAAACTTTCTTCTTTATACCTTACATTTATTCATGTGTACGCAACCTAACTGTTAATCTTGTAAGACTGTTAATCCTTGGACACCAAATAATATTTTCTCATCGCACTTTCTAATATCGTCGTTAGATACATCACAACATTTTGTTTCAAATAACTTACAATAAAAAAATAAAAAAAAAGAACAAATACCTGCTTTAAAACAGCAAAAATTAAAAAACATTTTGTTTTATTATCTTTACTAAAACATCGCGATAATCTTCTATATAGGTACATACATACCTATTATATCGTTTGACATGCATATAATAACGCAATACCCAAATATAATATATAAAAAATGATACACAAATTTTAAAAAGTAGTATCAAAATGAAGGAGTAATGATAATCATGCTATTTCTGATGTATATCGCGCTTGAGTCACAATGTGTCCTCCTACACACGTTTAAAATCACGCGATCCTACAAATATATACGATGCTAGCCTGATAAAGTGTGAGCCAAATATGTTTGAATTGAATTATGTTATACAAATGCAATAACAGCACTTGCTATATAATATATTTGTATATGTGAGCTTTAAAGCTCACGCATTTTATAATAAGATACCCGTCGTGAAAAAAATCTTAATGCAGATATAAAATATGTATATATATATATATATATATATATATATATATATATATATATATATATTATAGCCCATCTATAGGAAAATTTTTACTTAGTGGGCGGGCTTTAGAGGAAAGAGAAAGAATATGCGAATATATTATATATAAGTATATTATATACGGGGTTATCAGCTAAGGGGTTATACGTTATAAGCGTTACGGGTCAGTGGTTATACGCAAACAGGGACTTCATATCTTATACTCGCGCGTGTGTGCTGCTTCTTATAAAGGCAGCGAAAATGTTAATATAAAGAAAGAGAGAAAGAAAAAGAATGGTCTCTGATAAAAAGTCTTTGCTTAGCAACTGCTCTTTGCGGCATATATAGAGAGAATAAGTGTTGCGAAATTGCGTGATAAACGAGGATTTTTATTTTTTTAATTTTTTGTATTTTATTTAATTTTATTGTTAGTAGTGTTTTTTGTTATTGTTATTATTTAATTAGATTTTTGGATTATTAAGCTTTTGGTCCATGGATTTGGTTTTTGTAGAAAAGTTTTATTAATCAGGATTTAAATAGGACTGTTAATAATATCCGTAAACTGATATCTTTCAAATATACATGTACTTTTTGAAACTCAAAGTTTATCTTAAAACTGATATCCGAATGAGCATATCCTACAGATGCTTTTAAGGCTCCATACAGACCATAATCTTTTGAGAAAATCTCCTTTTGAGAATTTTCTTTATGTTAATAGTGTATACGATAATCCGATAGTCAAGCTTTATTTAACGTTCGAGCGATAACAAAAGTATATATTTGTAAATATAAAAATATACAAAGTTCTCTCCGGAAAATTCAATTTTAAAGAAAATTACTTGTGATATCACTTGTATACCCAGGCTATATACGCCATTTTTCTCAGGGATTTTACTATGTCGGTCCAGTATATTCAGCGCTTGCGCGTTTACATATATATCTATCTAGAATAAGAGAGGGATGCTGTGATATTTGCAACATGCGGGGCGGTGATACTACGAAGACTGCCCACTTTGCTTTTATCTTTCACCCACTGCAGCAGCAGCAACATCGACTTTTCAGCCAATGATCTGCAAGCTTTTTCATCCCTTAAGATTTGCGTTTTTTTTAGGGTAGGCTTGAATTTTTTGCTTATAAATGGCGATTTGAATGATATCATAATTATACGAGTATGATACAAGTACTTTTTTTTTTTTAATAAATTTTTAATATTATTTAAAAGAAAATTAATTAAGTGTAGACATATTTGTGGACTGTCATTAAGACAGATAAGTATCAATTTTCAGTTTTTGATATAATTTAGAATAATTTTGAATTTTAATTAACTTTTTAATATAATTTACATTATACTTTTATATAATTATAATTAATTATTTCTTATAACTATGTAATTATGGTTTCAGTAGTATAAATACTTATTTTACAAATAATTAAAAAAAAGATTACATCGACGTAGACATATTCTTTGAAAAAAAAAAAAAAAATGTAAGCAAAAGATCCACCCCACTATATTGTTGTCGTCATCACGTCAAGAGTATATTCCATTCGTGGATACCAAATCGCCAAGAATCCAATTTCTGGTTTAAAATCCATTTAGAAAACCGAGTTACGTTTGCAAAAGTCTCTCTCTTTTTCGCAAAACTCAATAACACACCTCGCAGCAAATATGTAAAATACATTTTAAAAAACAGACAGTAAGGCAAAAAAAATGCAAGGATGGGGGTGAGGTAGAAAAAAAACCCTAGTATTGTGTACAAGGGTGAGTGCGAAAAAGAAAATAAAAATAAAAATAAAAAAAGTAACGAGAGGGAGAATTGGAAGAACGAAGCTGCTCTTGCGCGCAGGGTGCGGTCTTCCCAGCCCTGCCTTTCACAGAATCAATAGCCACGACGACGACGACGACGATGCTGTGACGTGCGGCCCTCCTCTCTCTTTTTTTTTTTTTTTTCCCTTCTTCGCGCCCACCGCCCATACACAACCCCCTTGCTTTTGCTGCTCCTACTCCCACCGTACCCCTCTTTTCCCTTGAGTCACCGTGGTTCGTTTTTCACTCCCTTTTTTTTTCTTACTCACTCGCACCTGCTGCTGTGTTCTGAAGTATTTTTGAAAATCTTTATTATTTCGCAACTTGAAGCATGAAGTTTCGGCTAATATCGGGTTTCACACTTTCACCTCGAATTTCATTATGAGAAATATTCTGCTCGATTTTTTTGGGAGAACTTTGGAAATTTTTCACAATTTTTTATTATTTTATTTTTTGAAAGTGATATTTGGTAATACAACTTATTTAAAAAATTGTACTAATTTTTTTTAAGAATTTGAAAATTTATTACAGCTGTTGTAATTTTAAAAAGTTCCACTATGTTCAAATTAAGAACTTCATTAAGACGATGGTATTTTTGAATTTTATATACATATATAGTGATGAAATGGGCATACTTTCCAAAATTGGTAGAATTTTTCGACGATGAGATAAACGTGAAAGGTTAAAATTGAAAAAAATGTTACTTTCTCCAGTCTTTAGAGGAGCGTCACTTATTTATGTTAATATGTCTGGTAAATATATACCAGAAAGTTTAGAAATATGTTTATTATTTTGTTAGCTTATTAGGTATTATAAGAAAACAAAATCATTGGTTTATTTGCGGTAGTTAATTACGATTTATTAAATTAAATATTATAAAATTAATCTACGTTTTTTAAGTAAAAAATTAATCAACATTTACATTTTATTTATAGAACTTATTGATCAAATGATTAATAATCCTTGAGATTTGATTTATTAAGAGCTGTCATTTTTTAGAAAGTAATAAGTATATGAAAGATTCAAATTGTTGATAAAACATTAATTTTTTTTACAAATTTATTACCTAAATGTAGTAAATTACAATATATTAAAATACATTAGAAAAATGTACAAGTTTCTAATTAAATTTTTACACATTTTTATAATTAAATATTTAAAATACAAATTATTGTGCCTGCTGCATCAGTTTAGTTTTGACACTTAAAAATTGCCTTTTAATTTCAAAAGCTACAATACCTAAAGCCATTCCTGCATTTAAACTATCAACATCATTGTCCAAAGGAATATTTACTCTCACTCCACTTTTAGATTCTATAAGTTGAAAAGCTTCACTGCTTAGGCCTTCTGTTTCACCTCCAATGATAAGTATTACAGGATTTGTTGAGTAATCTACTGCAAAGTAGGGTACAATTGGAAGATTATTATATTTAGCAACAAAATTGATACTATTAGATCTGTAATGAGACATCTTTTTGTTTAATTTCTTGTCTGCATAAATTATTTCTTTCTTAGATTTCTCTTTTTTTTTCTCTCTTTCGTTCCTTTCTTCTTCATCTTCTTCTTCTTCTTCTTCTGCTTCAAACTCCACATTTTCATTGTCACTTGTCTTATAAATATTAGCATTATTATCTGCAATATAAACGTGGGCATCTTCACTAAGTAAAGGTCTGATGGCATTCCAATCTAGAGAACCATGAATTGGAACACGAAAATGTGCACCTGTTGCACTTCTCATAACTTTTGGATCCCAAAAGTCAACACAGCCTAAAATATAAACAATTAATTATTACTGATTCATTAAATTAAAATAAATATTTTATTTGAATCTAATTAAAAATTACAAATGTATTTCTAATAAAAAAAAAACTAACCTTTTGTGAGTATAACTTTCTCGCAACCAACTCCAGCGGCTGCTCTTAAAATAGCACCCATATTACCTGGATCTCTAATGTTATCGCAAATAATAGTTATTGGAAATGAGTTAGCTGACTCTTTAATTGGTTTTGGCTTTTTAAAAATTCCTAAAATGTGAAATCAAACTTTAAAGATCAAAATCTTAAAAATTAAAAAATGTATAGATATAATGTAAAGAAAATTAGCATACCCATTACTCCAGGAGATGTTGTCAATGTTGACCATACTTGTAAAGATCTATAAGGTGTTTTAAACAACTTTGTATTTGTATTTGGAATAGGAAGATGTGCAATGTCTTCATATCTAGTGAACAATAATGTTTCCAACTCTACACCAGCTTTAAGAGCTTCTTCAATCAATCGTATACCCTCAAGAACTATTTGCTCATTTTTCTTTCTTTGTTTTTTTGATCGCATAGCCATCATAAGAGACCTAGAAACAATAGACCAAAAATCATTATTATATTCATAAAAAATGACACAATAATTGTAAAAACACTTACGATAATTTTTTGTCACTTTCGTAAAGCTTTGTGTACAATTGTTTTCCCAATTCTTCATTGCACTCTTTTGTATCCTTAGGCTTAGATTTGGGTAATTTTGGTTTTGCCTCCTTCACTGTACGAGGAGTAGGAGTCGGTAGGTCATTAAAATCAAAGACTTCATCTTCGTTTACAATAGACTTATATGACCTAGGTTGAAATCTAGAATAGTTTTTTATCGATACAACTGCATGTGACTCAACTTTTAACAACTGATTGACAACTCGGAAATTTCTTGCAGTCAACTGAACAGTTTTCAACAACATTTTAACTTCTTTTGCTTTTACTTATTAAATTAAAACAATATTTATTATTGCTATTAATTGTATCTCAAAACATGTTTGTAGGTTAGACTTGTAGATCTTTTGAATTACACGTTATGTATGATGCAATATTTAATGACTCTTGAAATAATCTCAATAAATTTAGAGAACTAAATTAAAATAATCATAATTTTGAACAACTACTTATTATTTTTACACTAACTTTTTAAAACGTATTACACATACAAACAACTTGCCGACTCCGAAATAACGTGCGTGTTTTTCTATAACACGTGACTGAAGACATTCGAAATATAAAAAAACTGTTAAACATTATAAAGAGTTTAAATATACATAACTCAAAAAAAGAAATTACAATTTTATTAAATTTTATTTTTTTGATAAAATTTTAAATAAAAATATAAATTTTATATCAAATTTATTATTTTAATGATTAAAAATTTGTTTTTCCCGCTTTGCTTATTCAGACATTAAAATAATCGAAATCGTCTGCAAAACGACATGCGCATGAAAAGTTTTATTAACCTAATTCATGCTACGAAATCACAAGCTTTTGAGATGATTTAGGTGAAAAAAAACAATATTTTTACTACTTTGTAATTAATACTTATTATGAATAATTAATAATTAAATAAAGTGGTATTAAACTGAACACAATCAACATGTTGTCTCGCATGTTATTATCGAGTTGTCGCCTAACAGGTAAACAACATTTCATTACTTATTATTTTTTTTTAATCTTTAAAGTTACGTTACGATTAAATTTTTTATATTTTGCTAGGCATTTTTAATGATGCATTTGGAACTACAATGCAAAGAGCTGGGCTCAAATATTTTCCACCTCCTCAAAAATTTGGTAAAGCTTAATAATAAATGTTTTTATTAGATTTTTTTTTACATAAATTGTTATTTTAAATGCATTAAAAACTAGCTCATCTTTATAATAATATATTTTATAGATGTTGAAGTACCTCCCGACTCAAGAGGAAAAAAGCTACCAATACTTCCAAAAGTTCCACAATATCAAGCACCATTGAGACCATTCAAAATGCAAAAAAGACTTAGGTACATGCGAGGACCTGAATTAGTTTTAAATAAACTTTTGCACAAACAGTATGGTGTTATAGTAAGTTTTATTGTAGTTCTAATAATATTTCTGCTGTGGTAACAAATTTTTATTATATTTTTATTTCTAAAAAGGCTTTAATTGGAGGAAGAATAAAGCACGGCCACTTTGAAATGATGCGGTGGACATGTAATAGAAAATTACCAAATGAAGCTTTTGCTTTGTATCGCGTTGATCCTGTATGGCAACCTGTTACAAAAAAGGTATGATTTTCTTTCATAAAACTTTTACTTGATAATCTTTTTATAAGAAAAATTTTAATATGAAATAAAAAAATTAGATACAAAATAATAAATGTGTATTTTTTTTTTAAGGGCCAAGGTCAACGTATGGGTGGAGGCAAAGGTGCAATTGATCATTATGTAACACCTGTTAAAGCAGGTAGAGTTATTTTAGAAGTTGGAGGTCCATTGGAATATGAAAAGGTAATATTAAATGCTTATGTTCTAAAAGTTGTAATCATATTTTTATTTCACGCTTTCAATGTATTAACTTATCAGGTACGTAAAGTCTTAGAGGAAATTGCACATAAGTTACCATTTAAAGCCATGGCAGTATCTCAGGAAATGTTAGAACGAAAGCATGCAGACGAAAAATTTGTGGAAGAAAATAATGCAAATCGATACACTATGAAATATGTTATACAAAATAATCTAGGAGGTTGTAATAATTGGTTAAGCCCTGTTGACAAATTTTGGTTTGGAAAACATAGATAATTTGTTACAAGTTTTTTATAATATACAATATAAAAAAGTAGGAATTAAAGGATTTCTCAAAACAACTATATTATTATAAAATACTCTGTACATTTTTTTTAATTTATAAAAGTAATATTTCATTCAGATGCTTTAAAATTTTTACTTTTATTACAAGACTTTGAATCCTTACTTTTTTTATAAATCCAAATTAGCAGAAAATAAATATGTCTGTAAAAAAACAAGAATTAAAAAAAAAAGATTTTTTAAATTATTGCCTTTGACTATATTTCAAACAATTTTATCCAAATTATTAGATACTTTTTTTAATTTTGTTTCTTAGGCGTAATAATAATATGTACAACTTCCATACAGTATTATAATCATTCTATGTTTAAATCTTGTTTAAAAAACATCATAGTAAAAGAATCACGTGACATGCTCTCTCATCTTTTTCTATCTCATTCCGTTTTATTCTATCAAAAAAGTCGGCTGCTTCAAACAAAACTTCGGACTTCGGTATCAAAACAAACTTTAGTCAAGTAAATTGATAATCGAAAAAATTAATTTTCGACAAAATAACTTACATTTATTGTCATCCCTAAAACCAATAGTATTTATTTGTTTAACATCTTTCATATTTTTTATAATTAAACCTGCGTGAATGTTGAGATTTTCAACTCGATTACCAGGTGAGTGGTTATAAGGCAACTTTGAATTAATATCTTAGATTTTTTAAGCGCGTTTATAATAAAAATAAAGTAATATTTTTACTACTAAGTTGCGGCAGCTTATGCATTACGACAATTTAAATGACAATTTTGTTCTCAAATACTGAAGGAAATGTTACATTACAGGTTATGACGTTAGCGGTTACTTTAGATTTCGTAAGATGACTGATTTATCAAAACCTGTCGAAACTTCTATAAGAAACAAATTAAAAGAACAATTAAATCCAATTCATATGGATGTATTGAATGAATCTTACATGCATAATGTTCCGAAAGGTTCTGAAACACACTTTAAGGTGGTTGTTGTGTCTGAGAAATTTGAGAGTTTACCTCATATAAAGGTAAATAAAGATGAGTGCAAAATTTGATTTAAATATGCAATGATAACTACAAAATGATTTATTTTTGTATTCAGCGACATAGAATGGTATATGATTTGCTGAGCAATGAGTTACAGACTAGGGTTCATGCTTTATCCATTGTTGTGAGTATATGAACTTAATTGTTGTTATAAGGTTGTGATTATGAAAGATGCATAATTTTTTATTCAATAGGCTAAAACTCCAAGTCAATGGGAGGAGTCTACAAAAATAGTTGAGTCTAGTCCAAATTGCAGAGGTGGATTTGGTAAATGACTTTAGACGTTAAGTTGCACATACAAATTTTATATAAAGTTTCAAGATCTTCTTATTGTCACTGATATAGGACTTTTATAAGAATGTAAATACATAATTTAAAAATGGAATATCACATTTTCTTTCTTTTTCAACAAAGTAATTTTATATACCAGATTACAATATTGTAGTATAAATTTCTTAAGCTATATCTGTACAATTGTTTTTAAAAAATTTTTCAAAAAGATATTTTTTATCCAATATCAATGAGACAAACCTAAATTTAAATTACTACATGAAAAATGATGGATTGACTTTGAGAAGACAATGATTATTTTTAAAAATACAAATTTACAAAATTAAAGTAAAACAAAACTAAAAAGGTTTATTAATGTCATAACGCGAATGTGTCTAATCTTAATTTTCCTTCGTTTTCTGTAAAGTAAAGCATGTCTGCCATTGACTGTTCTGCAATTGTTTCTTCTGCTTTTTCAAACATCTAAAAAAAAACGTATTATTTAATTTTATCTTCATAATCATCAAATTATTCTTTTTTTAAAGTTATTTATTTTTATTCTGATAATATGTGATTTAGAAAATTTTTTTATATTACTTACTCCTTTGTATGTTGTATCCTTCGGAGGATGTTTAAAACGAGGACCAAAATTTACAGAAACAGTAGCACTTTTATGAATGGAAATAGAGGGATAATAAGCACCATTATAAATATCTACAAATGCTTCACCTTGAGAAACTCCATTCTTAAAATATATAATTTTACTTCCTTTTAAGGTCTTCAAGGCCTTAATTGCTTCAGGAATTTGATCTTTTTCTTCATAATATAAATGACTTTTAAATTTTACAAGAGGCTGCAATAAAAAGTTACATTATTGTATAATGCTATTTGAAAAAATTAATGCTTCAGAATTTTTCAAAAACATACCCGATCTTTGTAAGTATTAGGAATATGTGATGGACTATATACATCTGGTAAAAGTATTAAAAATCCTAAGGTATCTCCCTCTCCATATCCATTGCTATAATGTTTACCTCTACTTTCATGAAAACGTGTCCCTTTTCTAAAATAATGAATAAATTAGTATCAAAATGTTAATTTTTTATTTTCGATTTTTTATTCTTACCGAGATCGCCAAGAATAACCAAATTTATCATATCCTAATGGTGCTTGAAGATTAGCATATTCTTGACCCCAGCCTAATCTTGTGGCTGAACCTTCAGGCATTTCTTCTATAGTCGCTTCCCAGTACCACGTTCCTCGACAAACAGCTAAAACAATAATATTACTAAGTAAAATTTTAATGAAAAAAATTAATAAATAGAAGTACAGTCAGCAATCTTACAATGAGTAGCCCTGATCATACAGTATCCTTTTTCACCAGTGACTGCTAATCTGTCTTCTGCAACTTTTAATTGTGGTGCTCTATCATGCAGAGCTAGAAGCACAATATTTGGACTCAAGGGTCTATACAACCAACCTGGAATAGGTTTTCCAGCCCAATCACTACTTTCATCAAATTCCTTTTATGAAAAAAATAACGATTTCAATTCAATATTTTTTGATAAAAAAGGGTATAAAAATTAAATATAATAATTTACTTGTCTAAATGGAGCATGTGGATCAGGTTCAGCTAAAATATATCTGTAACCATCTTTGTTAAAAGGATGTTCCATTGGGTAGCCATGGGCAGGTAACTTTGGTGTTGTCATATCTGAACTTCTACCTTTTTTTCCTGGGCCAGTACCTGTTCCTTCACCAGGAAATTTACGTTTGGCATTGCGTCCCCTTATACCGCCTGCCAAAGGTGCTACAATTTCCATAATTTGGTAAATAAAGTGTTTTTAGAATCTGTCTATTAATAAATTCTATTTTAATTAATTTAAAAATTATAGATAACATAAACTGAAGTACGAAGTTAATATTATTATACTTTAGAAGTTACGCGATTGCTTCCTTACTCATATTAATTTGATAAGATAAGAATGAGTTGAAAATTTTAAGATAACTAATAACAAAATTATTATCATTACACATACCTATTTGTTGTACTCCCATTTCAGTAACTTTTAATGTACCTCCTTTAATCATTGCTTCATAATTAGGTTTAATTACTAATAAATCTGGACATGTAAGACCATAAAGCTGACCCTCAGGAGTAGTTTCATCCATTACAAAAAGAGTTCCAAGATCTTTTAGCAAAGCCTTGTGAATCTTTAATTTAAATTTTTAATTAAGTTTAAACAAACTCTTATATTATAAAAAAATTATGATGCAATAAACGAAAAATAAATTTAATTGAAAAAAAAAAAATACTAACCCTTGCATGCCAAGATTGAGTCACTCGTCGTGGTATAGTAGTCATACTTTCCCAATGGCATTCTATAAATGGAATAATATCTCTATCTTTATGAAATAATATTTTATTGCTACCATCTTTTTGACAAGTCTGAATTAAATTTGCTATTGCAGTAATACACATTTGTGGAAATTCTATAAAAAGAAAATAATTTTTATCAAATTACATTTTATAAAATGTGTAAGCAATAATTGACTTTATTTAACTCACGAGCTTGATTTTTTTTAAAACTTTCCAATCCTGTTTGTGAACAGTTTTTGCACATAAACACATAGTTTGTCATGAATGATACCAATTTTCCCAACTGATAACTGATACAAGATTCATGAAACCATTTGGTACAACTAACACACAACAACTCTGCAATATTAAGGTTTCTATCTTTGCCACTAATTAAAAAAAAATTAAAATTAAAATCAATTGTTGTTCAGTAGCATACAATAATTATTACAATTCAATAATATTACCAATAACATGTGCCATCTCCAGTTATTGCTCGTCCATTTGTTTTATCCACTACTATATCATCGAGTTTAACCACTGACTTATGTCGTTCCCGTGCTTTCACATCTTTATCGTTTGTTTTTTCCTCAATACCATTATTTTCCGAACTCTCAGCATCTTCTGTTGTTGTGCTAAACAAAAAACCAACAACATAAATTAACAATTTTATTGTAATTATATTATAAAATAATATAACCTCAAAACTTGTATACGTTATTTAAATAGGTTTAAAAAACTGATTCTATCAATTAAAAGCAATAAAATTTAAAACTTTTTGTAAGTAAGAGATCAAGAAGATTAAAGTGACGGATCAATTACCTTTCGACTTTATCCTCCGACATTGTAATTGTACGTTATAAACAAAGCATAAAAAGCTAAACTTCTCAGAGCTCTCGCGGCCTCTACTCGCCTGCAGTCGCCGCTGTAATTGTCGTTGCCGGCGTTTTCGCGTTATATCGCGTAGGTGGAAAATACAGTGTATACAGTGTCGTATGATGTATCTAAGTATTCTAAGGCACCCAATCGTTTAAATCTATGTGATTTCGTGTTAATAATTTGATCTACCATATATTATAAGTATTACAATTACCAGTTACCTTAATTAATTTAAATAACCTATTAATATTGGGAGACAAATGAGTTTACTGTAGATGAAGACATTTGAAAACTTAGAAATGAATGAGCTGATTTAGAAAACGTACTTATGAAAAAAGGATTGTTGACAGCAAAATTGGTAAGCAAATTTCCTTTTTATAATTACATTTCTTACGTTTACATGTTTATATCTCTCATTATGAAAAATTCTTATAATATTTTTATTAAAATAAATAAAATAGATAATATTGATAGGGAAAAGAAAAAGTCAGCGTCTTTTGTTTATAAAATTTTAATAACAGTAGTTTATTATAGAAATTAAATTGTGATGAACAGACATAATATCATTACTCATACAAAAAATATATTATTCACATATAAATTGATTAGAGTTTTTTTCAATAAAAAATTTCTTTGTTTTTATTGTGCATTTGTTAGATATGTATTTTCTATAATTGTATAAAAGTAAAAAGTACCATTTATTCACATCCATAATTGATTGAATTGACAATTTTTAAATCATTTGTCTTTCCCACTTAAATCTATATTTAATCACGTATAAAATCTCATATTGACAATTGTATAGATATGGTAACACTCAAACCTTGATACAATAAAATAAATAATTTATAAATATCCAAAAAATTTTAATCAATCTTTTCTTTCTTGAGTCTTTAAAAAATCGCTTAGTTTAATCAAGATATTTTCACAATTCAAATTTTAAATTCTAATAACAATCATACAAAATTCATCTTATTTATTGTAGTTTAGTGCAATATTTATATATAATAGATCTATCAATAAGATTCATTTTAAAAAAAGGACTTCTTGCACACGTACACTTTGAATACAGTGTTTTTGCTCATTATTGAACACAAAGATCAAGATCTACTCAGACATACATTTATCGCAATCTTTCCACCCTATCCCCAACAAACAAAATCTCATTATAATTTATAAAAAAACTATTTCCATCCTAAACTCAATTTCAAATCAATCATTCTTGTTACACATTTAATTCTGACTTTGAATTATCAGCAGTGGACTGACCATTAGTCTCGCTTGCTCCAGCTTCTTTTGGCTGTTGTTGACCAAGATTGAGAAAATTCGTAAGATGTAGTATAGACACAACACCAGTTATGTAACTACTCACATCCTCCTTTTTCACAGTCTTAAGCTGAGCTGCTACAGAGTGATAGACTCGATTTGCAGTTTTGGTTGACAATTGACCGATAGTCTGAACCGCGTGCAACACTTTACTCTCGTCCGCTGATATTGGTGCTGAAATTTTTTTTTTTTTGTTAATCAGTATTTTATATCTCCAAATAATCAAATATAGCTTTAATGTTGTTTTTTAATTACCTGGCACACTCTCTTCGCCTTCAACGGGTGGGAAAAAGTGATCGAGAAGTCGATTCACTAGAACGCTGGTATTATCGACACCCTGGACTGCAAGTGCTCCATAATCGGCATTCAGTATCTCGTTAGCTTTGTTAACGCTGATTTCTTTAAGGGCCGATGCTTGACTAGTTGCCGATTCCTTGGCTGCCGTAAGCTTTTCGATCGTTGGTTGAAGGGAACTGTTCATTACAGCTTTAGCTGCTTCGTAGATCTGAAAAATAAAAATAACAAGTCAATATATAATTTATACAATTTTTTTGAGTGAAATCATGTAATTTTGATTTTTAAAAAAGTACCTGAGTTGGCGGCTGCTTGACCATTGGTACTTTTTGCTCAACAATATCAAGTCCTTGACAGAGTTTTTGATCGACACTGCTTATCGGTCCCTCGAATTTTTTGGCAAGAGGCGCTGCCATTGGAGTTGCGGTTGCAGTGGCATAATGCAAACCTGCCTCGGCGTAATTTAAAGCCCAGCTTAGCAAGTGATGCGAATCCTTGACGTACGAGTAGGTTGAGCTTGTCTTTTCAAGGGCGGATTGGACTACCGGCATATTCATTACCCGGTCCAGAGATTCCAGGTGTGGTACACTGGAGTTGGTTGTTTGGCTTTCGCTTTGCGTTTGCTCAGACATTGTTTATTTTTGGATGATTGGATGATCTGTAAATTAAATTGTTTTTGTTAGAGATAATTTGTTGTTGTTCTGATTTAAAGATAAGTCTTTTTTTTTGGGTAATTTAAAATTCGTAGAATTTTGATGATTTATTGATATGAAACATGTATAATTAAATGATGAAAGATACGACTTTGTCATGTTGTTTTAATTTTAATTGATTTTCAACAATTAAATTTAATAATACGCGTTTTCATTACGTTTTTAATTTTCTTTTTCTTAGAACAAAAAAAAAAAAAAAAAGACAACAAATTTTGTAATAATATAAATTTAAGCTCATTATTTTTAGTTATTTTTCCCGCCAGACGTAGACTAGTATATAGATGATATATGAAAATAACGTATCTACCTATATTTGAACGAATAAGCAAAAACAAAATAAATGCTTGTATTGCTACGTAAATGCCGTTTTTATATACCAACACAAAATCTCTCGATTATACTTAACGTTGATTATTATGACGGTTCTTACTTGTATATACGGCAAAAAGCATTTTTACATAGCTGTGATTATTTGAATGACGTGTAAGAATCTCACATTTTTATTATTTGAATCATGTAGATTCTACGATATTCTTTAAAGCTTACAAAACTTTAAAGATTTATTATATTCTCTTTGACGGTTATTTTCACACTATCTATTTTGTTTTTCTTTTAATTTTAAATAAATGAAGTGTTACAACATTTTTATTGAAGATTATGTATAAAAATTTACACGTTTGAAAGTCTATTTAACGGTTTTTTTCATCTAGACATAAAGCGCATAAAAAACGGTGAAAGTACACGATGAATCGTCACAATCAGAAATTACTAGAAACTACTCAACTTTGTCTCGTTACTTCTATAGCAAGTTTTTACATACAAACATTAAAACTTTCATCATTACAACATAAAAATATAAAATTCATCGTATTAACAAAAATAAAAAAAAAGAATTATAATAAATAGCTTGCATTAAGTTTAATTCCGAAAAAAACAATTCAATCAAGTATCTGAAGGACAACCAGATATGTTTTTATTGCGATAAATCCACGCGCGCGCACTCACGGGTATAACTTTTGCTTGTTTTTCTCCGCTTTTGCTTATAATAAGAAAGAGAGTAACAAGTTGCAATACACACACACACACACACGAGCACTTTTCTACATATATACTTCATGAAAACTATATATACCGGTCAAGAAAGAAAATCAACAGCAGCAGCAAAGAAATTAGCTTGAAGGTTATACACTCAATTTTCTTCTCACTTATTCCTTGATAATAACAATCACTTACAAAATAATCAAATTGAATTTAACCAAATTTCAATTTATAACGACTTATCGTCCAAGCGCTTTGTTGATAAGAACCGACACACCCAACGTTTAAAATAAACGCGTATACAATACAAGTTTCGGACAACCACAAAATGCCGGCACAAATACATATATACATTCATACGCACTTACGTAAAACCCCACAATGTAATATTTATAGGATGTATTTCAAATGTAGGTGAAAAAAATTCATTCACTCTTGTAATTACTTAAGTATTTTCTATATAAATCTTACCTTTCACGAAAAATTTGAAAACAAGCCCGCTGATGATATATATTTATGCTTGTTGCGCTTCACCAGTTTTTTTTTTCCTTTTGACGCTGCTCCGAAACTCCGTTTTATATATATACACGATGTTTGCGCACTGTCTGCTGCTTGTTATATACTAAAACGAAAATATATATACGTCTCTATATAAGAGAGATATGATGCTTATTTCGAGTTCCCCTCTCTTCGCGTATATACGTGCGTGGCCGGACGTAGACAGTACCTATAGACAACTCTTCCCCACTATTTTCTTGGGGATATCAGGGCTGTATTAATTTTAGAAAGTAACCCTCTTTTTTTATAAGTTATAATTCGAAAATTATTTTATATTATATGAGATCGGTTGTTTGGGTGTAAATCGGTAAAATTTTTAATTTATAGTGAAATTATTGCGATTCAAATAATATTTTAAGGATTTAATATGAGAATTTCGAATTAATTTTCGATTACTTGGTAGAATTAAATGTGATTTTAATTAAAATTATTTGAAAAATAATAAATTTCTATTTTTTAATTTATGATATTTTTTAAAAGTTTTATTCTAAAATTGTTAATATTATTTTAAGATAATATTTTAAAAAATATATTAAAATTTATATTGGAAATGATAAATTATAATCAGTAATTGTAACTCAATTCAAATATCTCAAATTTTATTACAATCTAAAAATAAATTATAAAAATAAAATCGAAAAATCTAAAGATCAATTAAATGACAAAATTATGTAGACGCTACTGTACAGACGAGCTATAATACACCGGCAGTGACGTGGTCATCGTCAAACGAAAAACCTTGGACCTCTTATTACTCATCAGAGAGACTTATACTCTTGTCTCGAATGTTCAAAACGAATCTCACGCAATCTCTCATTCAAATTGACAACAGTGCAATGGTCAATTGCTACGATTTTTAGAAAGTCATGAAAATCATAATGACTAATCGTCATCAACTGGTCATAAGTTTAATTTTATAATTTTCTGTGAATTACACGTGGTCTCTGCTAAGTGCATTTATATTTGAAATTATTGGATGATATGCAATTATCTGAAATTGAATAACAATTTTTATTTTCTGTTAGAATGGGATATATTTAGATTATTAATTTAAAATAAATTTAAAACAAACATCAAAATCATTTTTTAAAAATGTTTTTTTATTAAATATTGCAAAAAGTTTATAAATATGTATATGAGTTATAATAATAATCGCTCTATATAGTGATAAGCACTACTTTGTAAAAATATATTTGTAATGATAAACTACTTTGCTTATTTTATGATTTATTCATATATAAATTGTCTAATGCAGCAGAAAAAAAAATATGTTCATTTGATGAACGAATTTTACATAGAAATACATCGAACGAAAAATAATTCAATTATAATTTAAGGCACGCTACAATTTCATTACATATACAAATAATATAAATTATATCGTTCAATTATTTTTTTTAAAAACGAATAAGGCACACAAATACTTTAATAACATCGTTAAAATGCTTGAAAAAAATAACTACAAAGTAACGCAAAAAATAATCGTACTCTCACAAGCCTGAAACATTAAAACATATTCAAAAAATCACTATCCTTATTACAAATACAAAAAAAAAAATGTAATCTTAAGTAACATGAAAAAAAATGTATTAAGATACATAAAAAATAAAATATTAATATATATGCTTTTTTAGCAAGGTAGAAAAAATTTAGTGACGAGTACATAACCGATAACAAGGAATACCGTTAAAAATCTCTTTTTCGATTGTCGTGTAATAAGTTGTTTCGATCGGTCGGTGCTAGCCAATAAATTTGCTGCATTCCGCCGGTGGTAGTTAATGTTTGTCTGATGCGATGACGTTGATGGTAAGCCCTTGGTTGGCTCTGTTCGTTTCCCTCGAATTTCACGCCTACCATCCGTCTTTGCTGATAATGATGATGATGATGTTGGGATGTTTGTTGATGATGATGATGGGAATGATCGTCGGTTATTAGTAGATCGAGTCCAAAGTGTAGGACGACGTATAGGATGAAACCGAGGTCGAGGATGTAGACGAGTAGGAATATGTAAAGGGACGATGGTCTGCGTCGCTGATGAGGTTGTAACTCTACTTGCTGATGGTATTGATATTGCTGACGTTGATAGCGACGACGATGTCGACGATGATAATGAAGTTGTTGTGGATTTGGTAGCGGTGGGTCAGTTAGCAGCGGCAGCGAAAGTGACGCGTGATTTTGGAGTTGAGCTGGTGGTGTCGATTGCTGATCTACCGCAGGTAGTACCGTTTGCGACGATTTCGGAATCGTTGATGTGACGCGCCAGCCGCAGAAACTCAAGTAAATCTGACATGTAGCTACGGAAGCTATCTCCACCTAAATTTGGTAGTTGACGTGCTACGCGACCGTAAAGTCGACGCGCTGCTTTAACTGGTAGACGACCTAGCGTTTGGAGTGTATGTAGTAGCTTGTCTTCTTCTAGTGGTACCAGATCTGAAAAATATATTTGTTAGGATTAATTTTTATTTTACTTCTTTTTTTTTTTTACAAAAAATATTAAAATTATAAAATAGTATCAAAACCTGAATAGGTATCTTCCTGATCCAAAGCAGGAAAATATTTTTCAATTAGAGCATCAAGTAGACTTGCTGTACTGTCAAGACTCTTGACTGCTATGCTACCATAACGTGTATTCAAAATCATGTTTGCCTTGTTCCAACCTACTGTTTTCATGTTGGAGGCATGTTCCAATAGGTAATCCGCAGCTGCTGATATTGGCTTTACAGCTGGGCCGACCTTCTCCACTGCAGCGGTGTATGCATCTTCGATTATCTGTAAATTAATTTTAAAATGAGATTTTTTTTTTCTATATTAAATCTTTGATTTATGATGGATTTTACTTGTTTGTGTTGTATATAAATAATGATTGATTTTTTTTCTTTTAAGTCAGTAAAATCAATGATTTCATAAATCATTTGGTATTAATCGTAGATTTTCATTTGTAATTAAACAAGATTAAAATATTAATATTTTTAATATTATAATCTATTCATTTTTCATTCTCAACCGCAATTTTTTTTTCTTTTTATATATATGCGGAAGAGCACTTTGTGATAAAAAGCTTAGTAACCGGTATTATGCACATAAACATGTGTACATATGAATGTATGATAGAAAGAAAATATCATCTTACCGTCTCAGGTCTCTTCTTAACAATAGGCACCTTCTGCTCTACAATGTCAAGTCCAAGACATAACTTTTGATCGACGTAACTAAGCGGACTACCAAGTCTACTAGCATAAGGTTTAGCTTGTCGAGAAGCTTGAGCCAACGAGGATTCAGCTGTAGCCAATGCCCAATTCACCAACTGATGGGAATCCTTGATTCTCGCATAGGTACGAGCTGAGGTGGTTAATGCCAATTCGACCAGTGGTAGTTCCTGGACACGAGTGAATAATTGAAGTTGGGGTAGTTCAGGTTCGATATGGCCATTGGCCACTCCCGATTGATCCACGATTGCCTCAGATGGTGGCATTATAATCCGAGCTTGATGAGATTTTCTGAGAAAATTTAATAGAAGGGTGTTAATTAAGGAATAGATAGACGCACTTTGTGACGATTATAAGTACAAGAGAAGATTTGTACTGTATGTGTCATCTACGTGTTTCATTTATTGTATGCATTTGCAAGAGGCTTATGGGGGAGCTTTTGGAGCTTATGGTTGTTGTAGGTAGGGGGGAGATGCTTTTTTTAGGGGCTTGATTTATGGGGATTGCTGAAAGGGAGGGTCTGTTTTAAGGTTTCTAAAGATATACTCTTGAGCTGGTTAAATTTATCGCGTGTTTGTGCTTAACTAAAATATTTGCAAAACTTTTTATTTTAATTTTACTTTGCTTTTTTTTTTTTTGATAAAAAAAGAAATTAGTAAATTTATTAATTACAGAAAAATAATTATCTTATTATTTAAAATTGCATATTTTTAAATTTTTTATTTGTTCAAAATTTAATTGTTATTTTTAAAAATCATTAAAACACCTGCCTTTGTTACTAAGTGTAAGTTCACAACAGTTCAATAACACGAAAGAAAGCCAACTATACCTATACATTCATTAATATGACTACGTTAATCTTTGACTCAAGTGTAAAACAGATATACATACACACATACATGTATTTAACTTTCTCAAATTTAAAGTACGAGGAGGAAATATTAGTCGCAAATTTTAAAACGTTTGTATAACCGTTTGAGTATATTTTTTTTTTTTAACGATAGGATAAGACTATTTTCTTTTCATTTACTGATAAGACTTTCTTGAAGAGACTTTTTTTTTCTCAATATTATCTATAAATTCTTTAAAATTTTTTATCTATTATTTTTTTAGATTACAACTTAAACTTGAAATAATATTTAGACTATTTTGACATGATAATATATATTAATACTGGTATTTTTCAAGTTCAATATAATGTGATGATATTAGTGTGTCTCTTTCTAAACGAAAATATAATATTGTCTTTATCATCAAATTCTTGCCGACGAGCAAGCTGATTTTCAATGTTTGATGGAGTTTATTCATTTCGATAAACTATTTCACGTTTGATAATGTAAATATTTATTAATTACATTACTATTTAGTTCACTTATTTCAATTAAAATATTCGTAATAAATTATTGTTACCGTTATGCAAAAAATTTATCATTAATTAAAAAATACTCAAATAAATGATACGTTAAAACTACTAATTAAGCAACTATAAATATATTATACCCAAATTTCACGTAACCAATTTTAAATCAAATTACAGTTTACCTCAAATTATTCAATTTCTTTCTGTCAATTACAATTCCAAAATTTATCGCAACAATATTATAATTCTATTAAAACAAATCATTAAAAACAATTCAATCATACACTAAAAAGCTTGCATTTTCACTAAATAAAAGATAAAAAACAAATTCAAGAAAGTCACACTAAACCTGCATCGCGTCCCTTTATGCACATCGAAAATTCGAGACGCAGTAAAATAAAAAGAACAAAAAAAAAGAGCGGAGTCAAGTTAACTAGTATATAGAAGCAAGGTAGAGTATTAAAAAAAAAAAGAAAGAAAGAGCAGCGTGGGTGTACTGTATAACATATATAATAATACTCACGTGTCGTCGTCAACTTCGTCGTCGTAGTCGCGTATGTACACTTGTAGCGCTGCTCGTGTATATACGCTTGCTTTCACTCGTCAACGAAGAGAAAAAGAGAGGGCTTTGAAGCTACTCGAAGCGTCAGACAATACTGAACGTCATAAGTTCCCGGCCGGTAGCACCGAGGGCAAGAGCCGAGCAAAATAAAGAGCTTATACAAAGATATATAGTAAAGAAAGAAAGAGAAAGAATAAGAAAGAAGGGTAGAGAGAAAAAGAGAGAAAAAGAAAGAGAGAGAATGAGGTGGCGCAGTGAGCTTCTGCAGCGGCGCGCAAA
>JAPYZE010000572.1:0-49444 GCA_030522805.1 Leptomastidea abnormis
TATATATGTTGCTTGAACTTCAGGCCTCAATTTGTCGTACGTATAAATATATATAAGGACGTTGCTCCGATGATGATGATCTTCGAGCAGTATATATAGCTTGAAGATTTTTGATTTTTTTAAAAATTGCATGTTGAATCAACGACACTGTTTGATAAATCGGCTGACTAGATGATACCGATGGCTTTTGATCTGTTATCTATAGGTCACGTTAAAAAAAAAAAAAATTGTTTGGTGAATGTCTTTGGCACACGCGTAAGAGTTAATGAGATGTGAGAATTTGTGAGTTTTGGAAGGAAATATTTTATGTGACTTGTGTCCTAGATGTAAAAGCTTAAGCTCGAGCTATTTAAATAGTATCGATATAATAAATATTTCTTTCTTTTTTTTATTTTATTTGAAAGATTCGAAGATATACATGCATATTTATTTATATTCGCCACTTTTGCATGGCGTAAAACACACATGTGAAAATGTTAAAACAGCATTTCTTGTTACACGAGAAGTTAATCATTTTGCTGGGACAATTAATTTCTATATAAAGTTGTAACATCTGAATTTTAAAATTTTGTACGTATTATCAAAGTTTATATTTTAATTATTTGATTATAATCAAGCAAGATTATTTAAAAATAATAGCTCATTTGAAATAGAAAATTAACACAAAAATTAGACATACATTTTTTTCTTTCTCTCAAATCATTGGTAACTCAATCGTTCTTATAACGCGAATAAGCCACAAACAGACGCTTGTGTGCGCCTATTTTTACATGAAATACCAAGTAATTTTTCATGCTCGACCAAAAATCCCAATCGACCTCCTCTGCTGCGGCTATTTTAAAATTCAAACAAATTCGTCCGCATTAAGAATTACTCTAACATCCATAACTCACCGAATTATAAGTTATTTTTCTCTCGCCATCTCACGAAGAAACTTTCACATATTATGTTCTTTCTCTCTTTCTTGTCTTCGTGTGTTCCATTAAAAGCGCAGCATAGCACACACAGAAACTTATTGGTACGCTTTATCACCTTTCAAGCAAAGCGCCTTTGATCGTCGCGCATTTATAAATCGCATATCTTCTTTGGCCTATACTCTCTATAAGCGAGAGAAAGAGAAAGAAAAAGAGGTGACGATTTCACGTGATTATAAACAGCAGAAATCTCATGGTCTATAAGATGCTGCTGCTGGGGGATTAATAGTTTGGCTGGCGTTAGCGAGTAGCTAATTGGCAAGGTCTGACGTGTCTATTAATGACTCTTTTCTCTTTGGCGCCCCTGAGAATATGCGTCTGGTGCTTTGTGTTGTTGTACACGCTGAGCGCACCTTTGACCTCATAGTTGCTTTTTTGTCTTAAAGCAAGAGGATTTTGACTATACTCATTTTTCTCTTCTGGGATTATAGTTGGAGAAAGCGGTATATTTCGAGCGAAGGGTAACAATGTTTGGTTGACACGAGATATAAAATAAAAAAAAACAGATCGTTTTTAGCTACAGATCTGTTAAAATCAAGAGACATATATATACTACAGAGTTATTTTTTTTTGTATTAATAAAAAAAAAAAAGTATAAGCAAGGTCTTATCCCGGATTCAATCTTTTTATGTACACCATTTATCAGTGGCGTATTAATTGACTTGTATTAAAGGGAGAGAATTTTTCGAGTATTAATATTTATAAGCACAAACATTAAAAAACAAAAAAACAAAAAACAAAAATTAAGAATGTAGCTTCGCGTGTAAAACGAGCTAAAAAAACTTAAGGTATATATAAGATGTATAAGAAGGGAGAAAGAGAGAATTGGTTAAGCTTTATCTCATATTTACATGCTCGTTCATCTTTGTACGGATTAATAGCAGTACTTCTATTAACACGTAGATCGAACTTTTTTTTTTATACATACTTATATCGCCAAGACTAAATAAAGCAACTTCAACATGCCTTTTTCGTTCCCGCGATATTTCATCGTCCCCACGAATATTTTTTTTTTTTTTTAATTTTTCGCATGTATATAATGCGTGTACATAATATAAAAGCTAAAGTGATACACATCATTCATATAATAGACTCAACACATTTTCTTCTCCACACTTTATTCAAAGACATACATATATAACGTACACACATACAAGCCCATAGTAAGTACAAAGCACCTTTTGGACTAACATGAAATAATTTTCCTTACTACGAACCAAACAGTGCCGGTCATTATCGCACGCATGAGTTGGTTTGTATAGGAGAAAAATGAGGGTTGCGCCCACGGAATGTTTATTGAAATGTTATTAAAAGGTTTTTGCTATATGGATGGTGTGTACGGCTGATTTATTTGCTCCATGGTATATAGGTACTATCTTTTTGACTAATCTGTGTCAAGAGGGTTGTAACTGTAGGAAATTTAGCCCACTTCTCTAGTCCTAAGTACATCATGTATTTTTTTCTTTCTTTTTTTTCTGTACTTGTCTTTTGACGGCTTTGTAAGAGGTGCGATAAGTTTATTCGCGCGGCTTGCTTTCACGCGTATTTGATAATTGATTAAGGGCCGGGGTATGTATATATACGATATGTCGTTTCGATGAACATGACGTTAATAAAGTTTGCATTGAATCTCTTCATACTTTGAATTCCATTTGGAATTTCTGTATATGTTCGCACAGGAAATATTTTTCTGCGTATATGTGTGAGAAATATGTTGTTGTTGTGTTTATTTTATGTATACCCACTCGTGTGTTATGTTGTATCTTTATTCGATGAAAATGACAAATTTATTTTATGCATACAAACACTTATTAAATTTAATGATAACTTTCGAAAGTTGCGAACTTAATTATTTGAATTTTACTTGTTTTAATCGAAATCTAAGAGTTTTTAATTTATTATTGAAAGTAAATTTATATATACATTTTGAATTAATATGTATTTTAAGAATATGAAACAAGTAAAAGTTGGGGTAATGATTTGATTTATAAAGTTGTATATACAGTTTACTACACAAGTTTTTTTTTTATAAAATAACTTATAAATAAGTTGTTCGTATGCAAGTTTTACTTATGCAAAAATGTGATATATTAAAAATAATACTTGCATGTTTAACTGAATAAACTTGTACGATATATATAAAAAGTCGTTTAATTCGTATCAAGATACATTATAGCTAAAATAATTTGTGAACTCTCAAGTTATTTCTCTTCATAATTTTCTTGTTTTTAAATGAGGATAAAAATAAAAGCTCGAGTCTGCTCGTAATTTATAAAAAAAATAACATTAAGCAAAAAAAAAGATTGTACAGTAGCAATTTTTTTTAAATGAATAAACTCCAAAGATATATTTACGATCGTTCAACTAAAAATCCTCGAAAAACTTATAAATATTTGATCAGACATCATATAAATAACTAAAAAATTGATAAAAAATCAATTTAACCCAGAGCTGCTTCATCAATATAATTATTCACACTCTCACACGTATCTTTTATTCTATCCATTAACACTTAATTTTTTGTCATTTATCCACTAAATCATGATAAGACAAAAAAAAAAGCAATTCGTCAAATAACAACAAGAATTTTAAAAGTTCTTTGACTAACATTTTTCAAGCAGAATCAATATAACGGTCTTTGAAAAATTACCTCCACATATATATAAGATTTAAACTAGCGGTCAACAGGATGCAAAGAACCCGTGTGTCTTTGACTTTTGCCGAAAGGCTAACCGAGCGAATTTCCACGCCGCGCTCGAGTGACGAGGAACGACAAAGCTCTCGCGAGAGCCACATACCTAACTATATACTTACAGAACGAAGGAGTATACCATCACGTCTTCGTCCTGTTTGCTTTTCCGAGAGCTGTTTTGTTGGCTGTGTGCATCCTTTTCCCGGTTTGGTCCTCTCTCTCTCTCTCTCTCTCTCTTGGTACACCTTGGACTTCCTAATCTTGAGTTTACCTATAAGCTACATCCGAGTGTATCCAAGAGTATAGATATATAACAGACCAGTGGTGTGTTATTTCCGAGATGTGGGCACGACGAGAAAGAGAGAAAAGGAAGTAGAGGTAGGTTGAATCTTGTGTGCGGAAGGTAAGGACGTGCAAGATAAAAAAATGTTAGGCTGAAGAAGAACGACTTTTTTTGGTGAAGTGAACAACCCACGGTTTTTGAGATATTTTCATTTTATATTTTTTTTTTGTCGAGGTTTACTTGAGTTGGGAGTGTTAATCAATTGTGTCAATAAGATATCGTATTCGTTGTAATGATAGTATATATTATGCAGGTTTTGTGTGTGGTTTAAGTCAATGATGAATTGTTCAAACATATCTTAATTAGCTGTACAATATAATATGTGTGTGTGTGTCTCCTATTAAATACTAAATGTATATTTTAAATTAAGTGTAAAAAATACGTAATTTAAACCTTTAAAAAAATTTTTTTTATCAATTTAAAAAAAATATGTATTAGAAAAATTAAAAGAAAATTTCAAAGTTTCCAATATCCTACAAAAAGCACAAACACACACACACAAACACACACACACACACACACACACACACACACACACACCTCGGCGAATTTAACGCCCGATCGGCAAGTATACCATACGAATATCATAAGTAGAGTCAGAACAGCATCAGTGACAGCAGAAGAGGGCGTTTCCGTGAAAAGTGATATCTCTTCCGCGCAGGCTTTCTCGCGCATCACCCATGTGGTAAAACGAACGCCCAAGAAAAATAAAAAAAGAGCTTTCACGTTATATTTTTATCGACTTATGTCCCTCCTCTCTCTCTGTTCGTCATCCGATGCCGTTTTAATAACCAACCTACAGCGCGAAAAAAAAGTAAAAAATAAAGACGAGTTTCTTCAACCATCACACGCGTTCTTGCTCTCTTCTGCTCCATACGTCGTTCTTGGTTCCTCAGTTTATTTTGACGACCTCCTTCTCGCTTCTGAACGAAATCCCCGTGGCCACAACGCTATGCGTCGAAGAAACGAAAGACGTTCCAGAGGCCGTTACGTCGTCGTTTGCCAGCTTATACTCTTACGAAGATACTGAGAGAAGTTCCAATTCCTTATGACGTCTTTCTGGCAGTGCGAATATGTATATATACCTATAAGCTGCAGGTAGGCGTGGTTTTTGAAGTTGGAGTTACTCCGAATGTTACAAAGGGATATAAAGTATGGATGAGTTGAGGAGAAAGGCTGTAAATTATGGTTTCTTTATATTGTGTTTTCTTGCGTTATGCCTTAGACTTGAGATGGAATTGCGCGAGTTGAAAATGCAAAAAGATACGCGATTTTTTGATGGGTCTTGATTTCTGGAAAGATGAATGGTTCAGTATTATGGGTCTTCGTTTTTGTATGAATATGGCTTTGATGAGAAACGAGTGGATTTGACTTGAGAAAGTATGTGGACGGTTACGATTTTTTACTACAGATGGAGTTGCTTGTATGACTGATCGATCTTTTTTTTTGAACTCTAATATTTTTGTTATTGTATGCATATGGTTATTTTAAAATTGTATACGTAATATGAGTTATAATTTTTATGAAATAATAATTTTAATAATATATTTTGCATGTATATTTAATATAATGGATGTGATAAAAAATAAATATTATAAAAATTTTATCATAACTCACTTTTCATATTTTTTGGTACCATTAACATTAATTAATGTACGATTAAGTTATTTATTAATTACTTCAGTCTACATATTATTACATAAAATTATTTTTAATAACTAAATTCAATAAAAAAAAAAAAAAAAAAAAAAATTGTATATCAGTAAAATAGTTTGTGAGCAAATAAATCCTGTGAGATTCCGTAATTCCCGCATTCTATAATTGCCCAAACAAATTAACTTTCGGGGCCATAGAACTCCGTTATAAAAAATTTCCGAAAATCACAAAATTTATCGTACGATAGATTACTCATATAATGCCCGTGTCGTGAATATACCTTTTTTTTTTATCAACTACGGAAATTACTATCAAATGATTTATTGTCAAAATTACCGGTTACCTCTAATTTTTTTTTTTATATATCCTTGATCGTAGCGAAAGAGAGAAGGCGTTTGACAATGACTGAAAAATATGGAAGCACGCCCAGGTAAAATATATTTATGAGGCTTAAGTGTACACAAAGTAATCTCTAATGAAAGCCTCTCATTTGTGTGTATGTGTCTGTGAGCCACACGCCGGACACGATGCCACCGAGTCGCTTACATATAGAGAAAGTCCGACTAGTTTTGTGAGTTATGTGTTCACGTATATATATGTAGATGTTTGTATATGTGTGTGTATATGTGTTGGTTACGAGCTGTGATCGAGCATCTATTGCGTGACCTATACGAATAGGCAATATCATATATAGGCACGCCTTATGTTTAATTTTGAATTATGGCACTCTCAATTATTATTGTTCGCTTTAATGTGGTTCCAATTTGTGGGAAAAAAGAAATCTCATTTTCAGACGAGTTTTAAAATTGGTTCTGTATATATTGGATTAAAAATTTGATTAGTTAAAAAGTTAAAATGCATTAGTTTTCTTTGCAGACATGTTTATGTAACGCATGTACATAAAAAATTCAAAAGTTTAAAAAATAATATTGATTTTTTTCTTTTTAAGAGGATTTATAGTTAAACCATGACATTATGAAATTAATTTTAAAATTTAATAACTTTGTTGCGTATTCAATAATCATAAAATAATCATTAAAAATACACACGTCGAATAAAAAAAAGAATTTACAAAAAAATATCAAAATAAATATGCCGAAATAGGTTCGATCAATCATAAAAAATGTGTCTTTCATCAAATAACAAATTATCATTTTTTATTTTAATATTTTCCTAATAACACAGCTGGAGATCATACTACAAGGTCGTTTCCGCGTTTTGCTTCGATGATTCTCGTTCAATCTGGACTTGAACATTCTTTACATTATTTCTGTCATGAAAAGCAAAAAATAAGATTCATGAGTAATTGTCGAGAACATAAATACGAGAGTACCTTAAAAAAAATTACGTCTATTCGATCATGATATTGTTTGTTCAAAATTTAAAACATGTAAGTATTTGAAGTTTTGTAATACGTTATGATTTTTGAATTTTGAATCATAAGTTTATTTTTTTAGTTCTAAATTTTAAATTCAATTGGTTAAGAAGGCTTACCATTTGCCCAGATACTTTAAGTGTTTTTAAAATAATTGTCAATTTTAAGGACTTTGTTGTAAAACCATTTCACAATCGTTAAAATAGTCCATCTATAAACAAGTGAACAGCAGTTTATACTGCACATTTAAAATTAAAGCTCAATATATTTTGCAATTTCGAAAGTCCCATTATCAATTATTCAGTTAAAGACAGGCCAATTTTATATATACGAAAGTATCCTTAACTATTTTTTTAAAATCAATCAGCAAGAAAATTTCATCATCTAACGTCTCGAATTTACAGAGCCTTTTAGAAATTCCTGTTATCATATATACGTACAAACCAAAACTATAAGTCTTTCTTATATGGTCAAAGACTCAATTATACGCATTTTTCGCTATATCAAGAATCAAAAGTATCGCCAATCGCCTAGAAAAAAAAATCGTATATTGGAAAAAAAAAATAACATTTAGAAAGTCCACCGAGACATTCTATCCTATCCAACTCAAGTGCAAAGGCCACGTGGTTTTACAGATATATGTGAATTAACGCGCGCGAGAACTAAACAAGCTTAGAGAGAAAAACGAGGTTCTATCTCCCGTAAGCTATATGCTCTCTCTCTATATAGGTCGTTTTTCTTCAATCAAGCACCAGTCTCTATAATTTTTTTATTCTCTCACTCGCAGCAGTCAATTTCATAGCGCAATTTTCTCAATTTTTCGATTATCAAGTCTGAGACACACACATAAGGTACTGTGTATATAACCTTACTGACCAGTACGTCATTGAGCAACAACGAAAAATAAATACCTTTACATTGTAATTTGTCGTCACATAGCGTGAACAAAAATATATATGTATACACGGAGTTTTGCATTCTTTATTGAAGACGCAGGACGTTATTATGAAGGTAGGATAGATAATTGAAAGCTCGATGTGTGTGTGGTTTTATTTTTCAATGCTATACACAACTCAATTGTCAGTTATTTTCTTCTAGGAATGAGGGTATGTTAAAAAAAAAAAATAAATAAATATGTGTGCGGTCGCTTTGTTGGTGTGTTGTATGGGTATATATTATAACGATTGTTCTTGCGAATTAAGTTTATTAGAGAAAATTAGATCTCTGTTATTATATATGTATAGCTGTGTTGGATGGATTGCGTGTAACAAATTATCCCGTGGGTTTAATAATATTAAAATGTTGTGTAAACACACACTATGCTTTTATATGTTTTATAATCGATTTTATGAACAATATATAATATGGCATATTCAAACGATATTACAAAATATTTTTATAGGTGTGTTTTAAATAATGTGTGAGTAATATTATTGCTATGTTTATTGCATTTAAATATATTTAAATTACTTTTGTTACTTGTAATCTACGATTTTAATGATTACGTTATTTTTTTAAAATTAAGATACTGCAATGATAATAATTTTTTTTCATTACTCTCAAAAAAAAATTTACATATATCAATGCAGAAAAATACAATATAATTCGCTTTGAGTATTGTATTTATCTCAATTAATAAAAAAAAAAGGAAAAATTTCGAGAATCCACCACACACGTATGTGTATACATGTGCAACCATGCACAAACGTCAATCTTCACGTCAATTACAGCTGCTAACGTGCAATGCAAGAAATCGCGAGAAAAAGAAAGAAAGAAAATAAAGAAAAAAAAAGGTAGCTAATACGATGTCGAAAAACGCCTTTAATAACAAGCTTTTGCACATCTCCGAATAAGAGACGTATATATACATACACATATATACATATACGAAAAAGAAGAGAGGAGGCACTCGCTTGTTAACTGGTCTTATTAGCCCGTACGGATACCTGCAATTGCTTTCTCTCTCTCTCTCTCTCTCTTCTCCCAAGCAAACGTAAGCTTACATTTCGTTGGCTTTGCAAAATTTCAGGGTGCGTCAGTGTGTATATATACATATATGTGCAACGCGAAAAATCCGTTAATTCGCGGACACTTAAGCTGTCGGGTGGGCCGAGCGAAAAATCACGCCAGTTCGCACCTTTTTTTTCTTCTTTCTCTTTCTCTCTTTTGATCCCAGCTGCGTACCAGCCAAAAGGTCTTACATCAAAAAGTATTACCTTTCTCTCATTCTCTTTTGATATCAGCGTCCAAAAGCCACATGGCGCTAAAAAACAACCATCTCTTCTCTTTCTTTCTGGCATCTTAAAGTAGTCTCTCAGGCGTGAAAATTGGGATGAGGCAAATGAAAAGGTGTCAGCAGTAAAAAATGTTAGATTACACTCTTTTACTGTGTTGTCTATAAAGATGGGTAAACTGACTGCAATAGAAACAGACCGCGAAAATACAACATATATGTATATCGGTATAGTTAATCAACCGATCTATTCTAATGTTAAATTGCCTAGTATTCTTTTCACCAGCCTGCGCGTCCTATCCGCACATCCTGTCGTTTTATACACACATACACACATTCACACAGAAAGTTTCAAGTGTATATACTGCAGGGCTAATATCTCCCCTTCCTCAGTGTTGTTGCTCGCGAGAGCAAGCTCGAGTATAATCGCATGTCCGGTGATTATAGGACGTCCGTGCCGATGCCGGAGTTGGTATGGTAGTGTTTATATATAGGATGGTGGAGAGAGAGAGAGAGAGAGAGAGAGAGAGAGAGGGGGAGGAGAGACCCCCGGGTATTTATTATAAGTGCGCGCCGCTCACGTTCTCACCTCGCAGCATATAACCTCGATATATACTGCATTGACGATTACGACGACGACGATGAAGAGTAAAGGCTGAGCAAAGTCTCTCTCTCTCTCTCTCTCTTTTTGGACATGGCGATAGGGAGGAGGAGAAATGCAGTTATATGTATATATAAAAATTGCTTCAAGCCATCAGCTGTGCTGTATGTGTATATATGTAACTGACAGAGTGCGAGTTTTTTTTTTGTGTTTCGATGATTTTTTTTTTCGTTTTGGTGATTTTTGGAAATATTTGGACATTATTCCGGCAATGATCTACGGTATCTTTAATCCTTATTATTGACATTAATATTTATGGATTCTTTCTTTTTTTTTTGTATAGTGTGACTTACGATCTTATATGTGGTGTTTATTTGCATGAATATAATTCAACGGTGCTTCCTTTGGATGGTTATAAATTACTGGAAATTTGAAATCCAAGATATCTGACTCATCTGGAATTTTATTATCTATGAATCATTTTTAATAAACAATTGCAAAAAAATTTTATTTACTATTTATTAAAAAAAAAAAATTAATATCACATTTTTTTTAAAATTAACATTGAAACACTATATAAATTTTATAGAAATCCAATTTAATATTTAACTAGTTAAAACTTAGTATTCTACATTCGTTAACTATAATACACCAGAGAAAGTCAGTTAAGGTCCTCTCAAGTCGGACTATAAGGCATTTGAAAGAGTTAAAAAAAAAAGATCAGTTCTCGCGCTCTTTATGATCCTGAAACAGCTCTCTCTCTCGCGCTCTTTGCCGACACTCCTCCTCCTCCTCCTCCAAGTTGTTCTTAGTCAGCGTACAACCATTCCTTTTTTTTTCTTTCTTTCTTTCTTCTTTTTGTTCAACTTTGATCTTTCTCTTTCCGTTCCGTCTCTCGGACGTGTATATAGCAAAGTATGCCCGGAATCCAAGGTGAGCAAGGTATGTCGATTGGCCTATGCGGGTATGCTTGAAACAGACTAAAAGAAAGAGAAAGAGAGATCTACTAGAAGTTTGTGTGTGATTCTGTAAATATGTTGAGGATTGGTTTTTGAAAACCTCATTGGAGAATATAACGAAATGCTGATCAAGAAAACAAGAGAGACCGCGGCAACCAGCAGCAGCAATATAGCCAATTCCAATGAATACAGTTTTTTTTTTTATTTATTTTATTGGGTCAGAAAAAAAAATTTATTCAACTCGTTTGTGTGTGATCGTATATAATATGTTAATGGCGTAATAAAAATGATTTCTTTTTAAATGTGTCGTTAGTGGTTATTTATAACGATTGTGGTTAATTCAATGATTGCCACGTACATACATTTAAATAAATAAAAAATTTACCAAATATACTATTTAACACTACAGATTACGATTATTATTTAACACCCTAAAATTGTTTAAATTAGCATTTACATAATATATTAATTCGTTTATTTCCCTCATAAACGCATAATGAATTCAATAATTATTTTTCATATTTATATAATCTCATTCATTCTCAAAATAAAAATAAAAAAAAAAATCATAAGTTAATCAGAAAAAAAAAAAAATGAAAAAATAGCTGCTATATAATAAATGACGTGTTAAACAGGAAATTACATCATGTTTATGTGCCCTCCCGCGGTCAATATATAGGCAATCCATTAATGCTGTAAGCGCAGCCTGGGATACAAAAAAAAAAAAACACACCCGAGGAGAGAGTTAAACTCGACCAAAAAAAACAAAAAAAAAAATTGAGCACCAGGCAAAAGCCTAGACAGAGCAAAAAAAAATCATTCGACCTCGAAAGTCTTTGTTTATACACGGACGAAGGGCAGTTCTCTTACTAAAAAAAAAGCATCATGTCAAATAACAGATAGTTACGTGTTGCATGGAGTATAAGTATTATACGGTTACGAAAGTTTTATATATATATATATATATATATATATATATATATATATATATATGTATGAAGGGAGATATAGTATATAAGCACTTGCGCAAGTCGAAATATATATACTTTACAAAAAGTATATAACGAAAAGGTTGAACCAGCAGCATATGAGAAGGGACGTATTACCAAAATTTACCGTGACCTATAGTTCGACCTCCTGACGCCTATATATAATATGTATGCTGTGTGTGTGTATATTTTTAATGTAAGCCTGAAGGAAAAGACCGATCGAGGCTTTCTTCTTTCGATTTCTACGTGTATACATATACGCTTTATATACTTTTTTATATATGGTGGACTCGCAGTGATTTTCTTTTTTTTTTTTTTTTTCTTGAGATGCGGCCTTGAATTTAATGGACGAGCGAGTGTGTGTGTGTGTGCGATTTTTCGAGGGAAATTGCAAGAGAGAGAGAGAGAGAGAGAGAGAGTACAAACATCGCTTCTCGTTTGCGATGACGAAAGTATATACAATATATGATTCCGAGGTCTCTCTTTTACAATGCATGAGGCTTGCTTCGTTGCATTTCGTTGCATTGACGATTCTCAAGACACGTACTCACATACACACTGTATATATAGTAGTATCTCGTTTTCGTTTACATATTTATTTTATCGGCTAACTACATCAAAGAAAATATCGTTCTCATTTTTTTATTTTTTATTTCTTTTTTTTTAACTTTAAACAAACAAACAAACAAAAAAATAGATATTTTTTCTTGTGAGATGTTTAACTTCTGTAGTAATTTAACGCTCTTAATTCAAGTTTCTCTCTTTTAAAGCTTATGAGATCTGATCTTTCTCAGATGTGATAGTTACTCTCAATACACACACATACACACAGCAAGCACCCTCTCAAAAATATAACGACAGAACCATGCACCGAGAAGCCACACATTTCATAAAGCAAACGAGTAATGCTTGCCAGATGCAGGACGATTCCGTGAAGACGCAGACGCGCATATATACTGAAGAAAGAGAAAGAGAGAGAGAAAAAAGATAAAAAGAGAGAGTGGGGTACACATACATATCCATCCAAAAAGTATAGCTGTCGCAGGCTCACGCGATGGAGATGCCGTTCCGGAACCTCCTCTTCTAATTTGGTCCTCCCTGCTTTTGAAACCATCACACACACACATACACACATACATACACGTACATTCATGTATATGTCGCAGCTTTGACGTGAGGATAAAGTCCCTCGATTCGGCCGGATGAAACTTTCCGCGAAAGCGATCCCTTCTCCTGTTTATACATCCTCTCGTTTTCTTTATATATACCAACGCTCGAGAGCCCAATTAAATGGGAATGCGTAATTATGTAAGTGCGAGAATAGATTGGTAGTTTTAAAGATATGAGGAGAGTGAGTGAGATATGTGTTTTTTTTTTTTTTTTTTTTTTTTTTTTTTTTTTTTTTTTTTTTTTTTTTTTTTTTTTTTTTTTTTTTTTTTTTTTTTTTTATTTTTTTTTTTTTTTGTTCGTTTTTAATTTCGTAATAATGAGATTATAATTAGCCTGTCGGATGTTACGAATTTAGATATTTTTCGTTTGTTTAGAGGGCAAATTAATTGCTTTATAATAAACGGTTAAAATGACATTAGTCGGGTTGACTTTGAAGTATATAGTATTAAAACGGAGCATAGTTATATATACACACACATATACAAAAAAAAGTGTAACGAGCGGTAATAAGTCGTACTTAATAAAAATACTCAGGTATAAGAAAAAAGTATTTCATACTTGCTATATGGATATATTACATGTATGTAAGATAAAAAAAAAAAAAATGAGAATATAATTTCTTACGGAAAAATAATATTTTTACAGGAAATTATGTAAATATACATACACATACGTGTATAGTTATGATGCGTGAGTTCGCGTGTGGTGAATAAAAGTAAAGTACAGAGGTATATACTTTGCATAACCACAAAAGTGCCATCTTTCGAATCCTTAAATAATAATTTTTCTCAAAGGAAACCGCGAAAAATACAAAGTATATATACACTTTTTTATTCAATGGACAACATATCCAAGGGATCATTGAACTTTACAGAACTGAATGGATATGTATAAAACGGGATGTGGGTATGCGTATACATAATATACGTTGTTGCACGCGAATTTTGAGGGACGTGATCTGCGGTTGTTGTTGTTGTTGGTATTGAGGAAATTTCGAAGATTATATGGACTTATTGAGTCTTCCAAGGGGTTAACTGCTTTGATTTTAAATATTCTTTTCATTTGGTGTTGTAAGTGTGTATGATGTATTGTAGCGATATTGTAAGGATGATTTTATAACTCTATCTTCTTGTACTGATACGTCAATTTCAGAATATTTATTATTGACGATTATTTTATTAATTTTATTTTATTTCGAAAAAAAAATAATTTATTTTTATAATACATATCAAAAGCAACATACAGAAAAACATTTTTTGCATTACCCTACAAAAATGTTTTAAGTGCAAAAATAAAATAAGAAGAAAAAAAATGAAAAAACACACAGGTGTTGATTTAAAAAGATATTTTTCTTAGCACACATAAAAATAAAAAATAAAATAAAAAAAAAAATCCTTTTAAAATGCCACTGTCCTCCAATGCAATACATCACGTAGCTCGAGCGCATAAATACGTCATTATTTCCGAATAATCTTTCGATTAAAAGGCAGACAGCGTAAAAGCCCAAAAACTATTATCCGAAAGGAAATGAATCGAGGCGTCAAGCAACGTAGCGATAAGCCTTGGCTTTTATTTTTTCGACCAAAGAAAGAAGAGAAAGGTCTACTCTTTCGCGTTTCTCCAAAAAAAAAAGATCTTGCACACACCTTTGTCGAAAAGACGACCTCATCGACTCTTATATTTTGATTACTCTCACGATTGTAAAACTTTAATACCAGTCTTATTGACTTTGTTAAATAATTCTATGAAATGATAAGAAATTTACTATGAAGAGAAATGAGCTATCTTTTTTTCCGGCTTTTATAGTGCACACACTGTACATACACTCCGTCTCTTTCATCGAACTCTTTTTTTCTCTTCTACCTTTTTTTTCTTCAACGTCGTCGGTCTTATCTGTACTTTGTTAAGGAACTGATGCCGCAAGAGAACCTGGAATATACCGCATGTGTGTATGTGTGTGTACTGCGCCCACGTAAAGCCACGTGTGTTGAACAAACTGCGGCATCAAGGGAACAAGAAAAAAAAGTGAGGAAAGATCATGTGGGGTGAGAGAAAAAAAAGAGAAGAAAAAAAATGGAGAGTAAGCAGAGGACAGAGCTGGTTTTTATTTTCGTTTAAATTTACTTTGGGTGACGTTTTTAGATCATAAACTAATATTTTATTTGATGAAATTGAAATAGATACTCTAAATAGACCTTATTAATAATCTTTAATGAAGATATTAATATTTTACTATTTATAAGTTATTAATAACAAATCCAATGATACGAAAGCTCATTATAAAAAGGTCGACTATAAAAATTTTATTAAATCAGTGTCTTCTAAAAATAGTAAACGATAAAAGAAAAAAAAAAGTCATATCTAAAAATCGATACCAACAGCCCAACTAGACCAGATTAGCGTCTCGCACCCTCAAATCCGTAAAACTTTAAGCATTTCTAAAACTTTCATTCTTCTTGTCCAACAGTGAATTTAACCTTTCGTCTATTACGATTTGTTCTTGTACTATTTACACAGCGCAATCCGCATAAGCCCGATCTTATCTAGAATGAGGATCCCTTTTTAAAACTAGTCCCTCAACGTCTCATTGCGAAACCAAATTTCCCAGCGAACTTTGAGGCTGCGGTGGTATATAGGACCAGAGTTGCGATAAAACGAGAGAAGAGACATCGAGGTGGGCTCTTTCTCTTGATTTGTTTATCGCGAATTCAAGCTTGTGTTGGAGAAGATCCCATGGGTTGTGAAGCTGCGACTTTGACGTATGAGTCGATATAGGCCGTTGTCGCGATAAATACTCGCGGAACAATAAAACTCGGCGTTACTTAGTGTGCCAGATTAAAACTGTTTGCTTGTTTTTTGTTATCGTGTAAACAATGTGAGTTTTAACGAGATCTTCTTTTTTAGGCTTGGCTTGATGGTTCGCTTTTAATTCTTTGGCAATCTGGTTTTGATAATTTTGTAAAATTGAGAGTAAAGTTAAGTATGAGTAACAAAGGTTTTGGAGCGATAAGCTTAGGGTGATGACAATTTGTGTTAATTGTCGCAATTTAAATTTTTATTGAAAAATAAAATAATTAAATTTTACCACCACGGTAATAGTAATTTTTAAAATTGTTAAAAATTTTATAAAATTAAACCATGCAAAAGTTACTAAATAGAAAAAACTTGAAAGAAAAGAAAAAAAAAAGAAAACGAAATACGTTTACAAATCGTTTCACACGATCGCGTCAAAACTATTTTACTTCAAAATACCGTAATCCTGTATCAGAACTTTAACATGCATATATATCACCAAGCTTTAAAAGCGAACGAAGGTGTCAGGTGTGTGTGTAAAGGGTATATACATACGATTGACAAGCACGTGCGTGAACTTCGTTTTTTTTTTCGAATGATTTTGGGTGTGTGTATATGGAGACGTACACGCATGTATGTTATTAGCGTCCGTTTTTGGATCCGTTAAATATTCTATAGGCACGTATAAGCCTTTACAAACTTTTTTTTTGTAAAAGCAATGGTAGAAATCTAGTTGAACGAGACGTACGTGTTTTTCGTTTTGATGATATAGATACTGTATAGTTAGCCTATTTATATTTTTAGTATTTTTGAAAGTGTAGATTTTAAAGAATTTAAAAAATATTTGAAAAAAATATCTGTATATCTTTTAAAGGGTTAAATACTATTTGGACAATATAAGCAAATGATTCACCAAATTTATTTTTAGTTCACACATCGAACATACACACTCCTCCAGTCTTCTAGATACGATAGGAATTAGTGTCAAGTTTCAAGACATTGTCACTTTGATCTGGTTGAAAAAAGAGACAATATAAAAAACTTTTATTTAAATTACTGTACCACATCCGATTCTTTCAATGCTTCCTACTTGCACAACAAGCTAAACTGTCATCGCCGTCATTCTCAGGCATATGTACATTTGCAGATTACAGTGTCAGTTAGTTGCTGAATTCATCGTCATCCCATCCTTTTTCTCAAGAGCTTTTTTTCACACGTTCCCTCATTTTTTTTTTTTTTTTGACTCCCTTGTACATTTGGCACTGACTTATATCCATATGTAAACGACAAATTTCCAATACGAGTAACAAAATATCTGACGTCACAAATTTTAATCTTTAAAAGTCGCTTCTGCGTCAACTTATTTGTATCAGAACATCCAAACGCGAGCAAAAATAAATTTATTTGGTTTTCAACCATCAGGATTTTTACTTTATTACATTCTTATTTATATAAGGCAAAACTTTTCGTGAATTGATATAAGAGATGGGAGTTAAATTGTTGTTTATTATTTATGTATGGACAACGTGTGTTCTGTAATGAAATGTAACGGACGTTAAAACTACTGGTTTTTATCGAAAGGATAAAACCAACAAATTCAGTTTTTGACGTTCTGTCCAATACAATTATTTATTTATTTTTCTTTTCAACCTGATTTTAAATATATATGTTCTTATTCATTTTATTTTTCACTCCTCACATTTTTCCATCATCTTTTTTCTTATTAATTATATATACATAAAGCAATACACTGCGCACGTGCGTCATCATCGCAAAATCTTCTGTAAGGATTAAAACTTTGAATGTTAAAAAGCCTGGACGAGACTGTCTCTCTTTCTCATTCAGCTTACTCCCATAACTGACATATTTTACACAAACCCCTTCTCTTTCTCTCACACCGGTTTATTCAAAAATCTTCCCTTCCATTTCTTCACAGATCTCGAATCCCCCTCGTGTCTCGGCCCTTATAATCCAAACTGTACGCCTCATCGAATTCCTCGTGTAGCCGATGGGTTACGCGAAGACCCAAAGATAATTAAGCTACGACCATAGCCCAAGGTATATATATATATATATATATATATACATAAACTATTTCGTTATACATACATACATATATATACAAGACATCACATCGTGTAATCTCAAGCTTCTCTCGCACCCTACACTGTATAATACGCGATGTCTCGGATATCCCGCCGAAGTATAGACACCCAACGAAATTCCGTGCGAGCCACTTAGTCTTAAGGGAGAAGAGAAGTAAAGTAAAGACCACCACCCTGCTGCGTAACCGGAAGTCAAAACACCCTATATAGCAGGTCGAAAGCGAGGTGCTACGATGTTCCTTCCTGTCTGACAAGGCCTCGATGTCATTATTACGCGTCACCCTTTGGATTATTGTAGTCTTGTTGTAACAGGGCAAGTTTGCGAATGAAAACCCTTTTACTTGCTATATATTCTTGTAAGTTGGTATGTGGTTTTAGAGTATAGATAGATTTGAATTGGAGAGACTTTGGTATACATGGATTAGTCGTAATTTTTTTAATCGTCTTGATTGATATATTATTGTGAAATTAATTTTCTGGATTGATTTAAATGCTTGTAAATTAGATCAATTAGTAATATAGTTTTGATTGATCACTTGAATGATTCTATACAAATTTACAAGTATATTGCTTAAACATTAAAATATTAAAAATTTCTTCTTCATAATCTTATTAAAAATTATCTTTTTTAATTTAAATATGCGAATTAAATTGTACATAAAATTAACACATATACTGCATCATTACTCTCGTCTCAAGCAAAGAAACTTGAATACCCAAAAAAATCCTCTAGACAAGTGTCTACAGAATCCTCACTGAATAGTAATATCGAAGTTTCACATTTCTAAAAAGCCAGAATCTTCATAGTAAAACGGCTATATTCTCACCGACAAAAGAAGAGAAGAGACAGAGGATAACTACGCGACAGAAGAACATTCATCTCTAGCACCATAGCTGTGCTGATTTTCTAAGATTCGCACGGTGAAAGAGAGAGAGAGAGAGAGAGAGAGAGAGAGAGTCTCTCTCGAATGGGCCGTTTGTAACATACCTTTTCTCTCTTTCTCTCTCTCCAAAGCGGCGCCTGTACGACGGCCGAATAAAACCAGCGCGCGAAACAGAGGCCCCAAGGGCTATCGAAAGAACGAAAGAGAAAGAGGTAAGGAATAATAAAAAAAAAAAAAAAATGAAAGAAAGAAAAAAGGTCCCCCTGGCCTCTTTACGAAAAGGGACCCCTTGAGAATGTGGGCGAAGAGGAGAGAATGTATTTTGGGGGAGTTGCGTTGAGAACTTGGTAGAAGAAGAAGAAGAAGAGAGAGTAAGTCGAGGGCTGAATAATCTGATGCGACCTAGAAGATGAGATTAGGCCAGATTAATTGACAATTCGGGGTGCCGTGATTTATTTCGTTTGGTATTATAGAGAAGGGAAAGAGAGACAGAGAAGGAGGAAGGTAAGAGATGCTGTAAATTGAAATTTGCCCAGATTTCGTAGGAAGATTCTCGAGAGCACGAGAGAGAGAGAGAGGGGCATTGTTGTGTGTATAAATACATATAATGTTGTAGCACCTCTAATTAAATCGAAATTATTGTTCTCAAGTTGCGGGTTTTATATTTGTTTTTTTTTTTTTTATTTTTTGTAGATTATATGTTACCAAAAATAAAATATTCTAATTGTAAGGAAGAAGAATTCTTTATCAATAAATTAAAACTATGATGCTAATTGAATTACATATTAAATCTAATTATAAATATATTTATTTCTTTATATCCTTTTAAAAAATCGCATACAAAATACATATGAAAATCAACCGACCATAGAACAAAATCAAATACAGAATCCATAATCAACTCAAGCTATTCACAATCCAATGAAAAGGGGGAAAAGAAATCGTTCTTCTTGGTGCAAACAGCGATCCATCAGTATACAAACATACAAAATACACACCTTTATACATTATAACACGAAGGCCACAATTCAAGTAACGTTGATCCGTGGACAGGCGAGTCTGATGTGCTGCTTGGTAGTATAGTATAAGCAAAGAGACGTAAAGGTAAAACCAACACAAACAAGCCATATATATATATACATACACTATCTCTACTGTGGACTTGAAAATAAGCGCATATAGCTTGTCTTTCTCTCGCTATATACACAAGCAAAGCATAGTAGTCAAGAAGATGTGGTGCATACGTATACACAAACCGCGTAACTCCATTACTCACTCTTGGATCCACTGTGTATTGTAGATGTGTGTACAAGAAGAAGAAAGACAGATGCAAGGTCACAACGGCGCCTCCCCCGTTTGCACTCGTTACGCTTTTACGCGTATGTATATGTGTACGATGAATATATAAGCTCTCTCCAAACATACATACACACTATAATATACGCGACGTGTCGCGAAATATCATCGGCCTTTATTCGAACGCGAAGAGCTGTTTATACGCTTACGACAAGTCCAGCAGCAAACAGTTCTCTCTCTGTTGCAACGACGACATTTCGCGAAATGTTGTATTCATTCATGCTTTACATGTATGTAACGTGGACGACGACGGAAGCTGCGTGTCTAACGCACTATATATACAGCTGATACAAAGGAAGAAAGACATTTCGCATCGCTTAACCCTATATGTACGTTGTTTAGGATATGTAGGTTGCTCTCTGTGGTGTGTGTGTGTATATATATATATATATATATATATATGAGATGTCATCACTACTGTGCTATGTTCTATAGAGAGAAAGATGTGTGCATATACTGATTTTGCTGTGTGTTTGTGTGATGGTTGGTATATGAACGAAAGAAAATGTGTTTACGAGGGATACGTCTTCGTGTGCTTTGCTGTGGTAGACAGTCAGGATATATAAGAGTATGTAAATGTGAATTTTCATTCAAAGAGTTGTACTGTATTTGAAAGTTGGTATGTGACTTGTATATGATTTTTTAATTATCAATTGGAGGTTGGTATATAGTAAAAGTTTTGAAATGATATCAGAGAGCAATGATAATGTTTTTTTTTTTAATTAAAGATAAAAACTAAATTATGAGTTGAAAAATTGTGATAGTAAAATTTTATACTTGGTTACTACTCGACTGCAAAGAAATAAATACAATGATGCAAATAAGAAGAGATAGAAAAAGAGAAGAGACATGAGAAAGATAAAAGATAGAAGAGAGAGAGAGAGAGAGTAGAGTTTTGACGAGTGATAAAGTAAGAAGGATTGCGCTTGAGGTTAACTCTAAGGAATGCGAAAAAAAAAGAAATAATGATCAAGAAAAGAAAACAACACTGTATATATAAGATAAAGAGATAAAAAATAATGAGACGACGAGAAATGAACTAAGAGATAAATATAGATATATATGTATGTATGTATGTATGTATGTATGTATATACAAGTGAAAATTAAAATATAAAAGATGAATATCTGAAAAATGTAAAAAAGAAACGAAAAATATGAAATTTATAACATAGTAGATACAAAGGGTACTCAGACATGGATTTTCTTTTTTAACCATCTACTTGCATTACTTTCTTAAATGAAAATGTCCAATCTAGTTTTTCTGATATTAAAAAGAAAATCCAATTGAAAAAACTCATCGTCACACAGAAAAGCCACTTTTCTAAGATATCCGCCAAGTATATATACACAACTCAACCGATTAATTAAACGTACTATCTAATAAAAAAGAAAAAAAAAATTAAAAAAAAAAGTTTACCTCCCCTCTGCGTAACGGCAGAGAAGAGAGTTTCTCGCGCCTTAAGATTCCCGCGGATAATTAAGCAAAAACTAGCCAGATAAACCACGGGAGGCCCCCGCAGCATCAGGACCCGCTATATGAGATCCAGCATACACATACACACGCAGGTAGCACAGCAGCTATATATACTCTAGTAAATAGCGGTGCGACTAGTATACAGATATATATGTATACGTTCGATAGTTCGTGACGCTGTAATTGCCCGTTAGTGCGACTCGTAACGGAGAAGGAGGTGGAGGATAAGCTGTGGCAAGTAGTTTCTCTCGAAACGTGCTATCAGCATTCGCAGCTTGGTAGCGCATAAAGAAGCGCGTGGCCTCCGACAAGTAGTTTTGCACGCGGAAGTATCGATCGATAGTCGATGACTAGCTTGCTATTGCTTCTGCGCGAAAGCTGATCTCGTCGTCTTGATATTACCACACGTTTTTGCGTTGCGTTATATAGGCTCAGAAGAACGGAACGTTTTTCACGCTATGTTTGTCTTGTGACTGGTTATTTGTATTCAATGTTACGCTAGAAGTATTTAATGGTTTGTGTTTAGGAATTGTGAGCTACTGGATAAAAGCGTGTTTTTAAAATTGTGTGAAAATTTTTCTAATACGTACAATGTTGGTTTTTTTTTTCTATACTAAATATCTATTTATATGCGGTTAATTTAAGTGTACAGTTATAGCAATAGATCATAGTTTGATAGTTTTTTTTAAAAAAAAATTAATATTTTGCATAAATTTAATATAAAAGCGATCGGTGTAAATTACATTTTCTATTAAATTACAGTTTGATCTATTTTATTATCAAAAATATAGCTAGATTTAAAAAAAAAAATAATAATAATAAAGCATGTTCTATAATTCAAAATGATATAAAATCAGATCGATCGACAGGCAAGCAAGCTAGCAGGCGATTTAAATAAATCTATAGCCGTCAAAAAGTATGTAATAGCCGAGAAGCGATAATCGATTTTCGCGAGCTGAATCTAAAGGTGTAATCGAACTTGCTGTTGTATGTATGTGTGAGAGCAAAAGGGAATACAAGTTGCATTGACGCGAAGAGAACTGGGTACATGCAAACGAGGAGAGAGGTAGAGAAAGAGAGATGGTAACGGATAGCTTGGTACCATCCTTTTTTTTTTGCAATTGATACAAAAAAGACTTGAAGATTACGGACCGGTTAATTTTGTTTCTTTAAGTTTTGTCAATGGAACTGATGATTCAAGTCTGTGAGATGAAGATTAATCTTGTCTCTGAATAACTGTCAACTTTTTTAACGTGCTCGTATTTTTTTTTTTTTATTTTATTTAACATTGGTGATAAGAATTGAAGTAATGAAATATTTTATAAATTTGTATATTAATTAGTATTAAATGAACCGAATAAAAAGTTTCAACAGGAAGTAGTTGACACCGCTAAATTATACCTATTATTAGATAAAATCTTTAACAAAATAAAAATCATTTATAATTTTAAAAAGTAAACTATTTTCATACAAAAATATAATTATTTTTAGAAATTCAAAAAGCTCGTATATTTTTAAAAATTTCCAAAATTGAAAATAACGATTGCTTTTTTTTAAAAAAAAAAACATTATTAGTCAAGATTAATCAAAGCAAACATCCGGAACTCTTGATTTTTACGATTGTACGTGTTGTAAAAATATTAAAAGGAAGGGTTAAAAAGCCTATTTAAATTTAAAAATAGACATCGAACGACACATTTTTTGTAGGATCAGATTTTTAAATAGATGTTGTTTATGCTTTGTGGTTTTGTTTTGATGTGGGTACCGATAGCTATGATGTTAAACTTGGAAGAAAAAAACATGTCATAAGCATTGGAAATGTCGCTCTCGCAATAAAATTCTCCCCTTCGTAGCATATGATTTTTTCAACTTTTTTTTTTTTAAGATTTAGATGATACACTAATCGAGCAGAACGCAAGCTTTAGACTTTAAGACCTTTTACACACTGATGCTATAAAAAAACTTGTCCAAGTCTTAACATTATTTTCTTTAACTACCAACCTCTGAAAAAAGGTTTAAAAACCATTATGTAATCATAAAACTGTCATTAAAAAAAAAATTTTAATTATTCATTCGTCGAATTAAATAAATTTTTGATACCTAATTAATTCTAAATTGAATAATTCCCAAAACCATTTCATCTCTTACAATCTACATACTTATAGATCCACACACATTAAAATAAAAAGAACCACAAAAAAATTCGATCAAAACCGCAAAAAAATATCGTATACTTTCTCGCACGTCCTACATATATACAGAACCACAATACATCTCATGCTTGCACTAGACGCGATCGATAAATCACACATTATAAGCTCGCATGAATAGAAAGCTCGAGAAGCTCGCTTATATATGCACTTAACCCACGCGTCTCATCTATTATCGAGCGTGTCACTTTACCCATATGTGTGTGTGTGTGTGTGTGTGTGCGAGTTAGGAGCATACCTATACATGTATATATAGGAGAACTCGCTCCATTAGCGTTCTCCTCTTCCCTATATATATACCATATAGACCCACAAGAGACCTCTACTCTCTGCCCATAAGCAAAAGGGCACCACACACACATCCCATATAGCTTCGACGCTCTACGCCTTCTCTCTAATCCGTTCCCCGAAATAATATTCGACGGAAGTCTGCTTAGCGTTTGGTATAGCTTGCACGCGTGCACTTGTAAATCGCAGCTTTCACTCCTTCCTTACTTCCTCCTCTCTCTAGACATCCACCCGCTCTCTTTCTTTCTTTCTCGTCTTTTATCCGTGTCTTTGAACTGTGCGACCGAGAGTTTTTGATCGCGCATAGGGATATGAAAAAGGGGGGGAGGGGGGTTCGCGTGAATTGGCTGTTTACTCAGACGTGGGCTAAAATTGTACTATACTAAGTGACGCGTAGTATCTTTCACCCTCTCTTCCCTCTCTATACTACTGCTACGTTATTTTGTGTATTTTATGTAATTTTGCGTTTAGTTAACTATCTCCCTCTTGTGAGAGAAAGAAAACTCTTTGAAGGTATAGATTGCCGCAAATGACAACGTCAGAGAGTGAATCTTACTTTGAAGAAGTCCGACAATTTTTTATTATTTTTTATTTTTTTTTGTAGATTCTATATGGATTCTTGAATGATTTTATCTCAAGAGATATCTTGTCTAGGTCTATCAAAAACATTATAGAAATAAATTTTCACCTGGTATCAGCATCAAAGAAAAAATTTTAAAAATCTATCTTTTTATCGCTCTATTATATTCGTAAGCTTATAGTCAATAGAGATACGGTACTTTAGAATAAACATATATATATCTCGCTTCCTCTTTTACTATACGAAGGACACCAGAGGAATCGCTAATGTGTCCGGGATTCACACTATATATACGGTAGTCAGACTCGAGGATAGACTCTCGAAATCATACGATCTCTCGGAGCTACCGGTTGTCTGCAACTCATGGATTAACGTACCGGAAGGAAGAAGGCACGGCTTGAAATGCATTTATAGGCATATAGACATATATAACGCTATTATAGCTCAAATGATAAGGAGACAGTTTTAGCTTTGCATATTTCCTGTATTGAGTTTATATCTTTTATTTTTTACAAATAATTTTTATTCTTTTAATTTTGTTAAATTTATTAATTAACAGAAATTAAAATAATTAAAACTTTGAAATAATTTTATTTATATTAATATTCATTTCTAAACTTCTAAAAAGCATACGAGAGGTATCAAATTAAACACACACTACAAAATCATACTTACCATTCGTTTCTAAGTTCACATTAGTGCATAAGTAAATCCTACAAAGACAAGCCGCTATCACTAACAACACATACACACACATACACCTACGTAAGAAGCTTTCGTGTATCATCCATATAGCAAAATGACGACATTCAAGTGCCAACGTCTTTAGAAGCAGTGTACTGTATAGTATATATGGCAAAAGGATACGCTTGCCTATACTCGCGAGAGGCACACCAACATCATCTCGCGTACTAACAAGATGCGCTTGATAAGCGAGTAGTCTCACTCTCTCTATATATGTGTTATGTCTCCAGTACGAAATCTCAACAGCAGCAGCAGCAGCAGTAGTATAGTAGAGGCCTCTAATTGATGAAGTTTCCGTTCAGCCATTGAATTTTGCTGCTCTTGGTACTGCTTACCTTGCGTATAGTAGTAGAGTTGAAACTTGCCAATCATCCCTCCTCTCTCTCCCTATAGCATACACCTTGAAGCTCACGAAGATAGAAAGAGAAGAGCGTTACCATGATGTCTTTGGAATACGAGCTTGATCGATTCACAAGAGAGTGAGAAAGAGATACGAGCAGTGTACGCATATCAAACGGCAAAGCGTGCAAGTAGAGAGTCTTCAACTTTGCGAGAGATATGTGTGTGAGAGAGAGAGAGAAAGAGAGAGTAGGCCAAGTGCGAAGGAGGAGCTCATATGAGACTTTGAATACGAGAGAGCTTGGAATCACTTGCGAGTTATTCGACTCCTACACTACTCGCATTGCATTTCAATGCGAGAGATTTGAATGTGCGAGAATCGATGCTATGTAGATAAGAGTATTTTGAGTATAGTCTTAGAAGAGCTGCTTTACTTCTTTGTGTATGTGTGTATGTATGTATGTGTGTGTGTGTGTGTGTGTGATTGTGTTTGTTGATTTTTATTTTATTTTTTGAGAAAATTAAAATTTAGCTAATAGAAATAGATTAATTTAATAGTATTTTTTAAATAACTTATTAAAATAGTTACGAGTAGATGTTTTTTTTTTTTTTTGTTTAATATCTTTAAAAAAATTTTCTTTAAGTTATACTGATCCCAAAATTAGAGTAGCTAAAGTTATTAATGAATTTCATAAGTATAATTTGTTTGAAACTTAAACGTAACATATTTTAAATTTTCAATAAGCAAGTGGAAGCATAATATTTCTTTTTCATTCAACCTTTAACAAAAAAAAAAACAACAATAATAAAATGCATACCACTAATTGCGCAAAATATCCAACAATTCGATATTTTTTACCAATAATCCTTTAACTTTCCAAAAATCAATCATTCAACTTTACATGATAATAAATCTCCAATCCAACAAAGCCAACCAACTCATATGTGTAAAAGAACAGCACATGCACTATAAGCGAACCCCTCACATGTATAAGACATAATTGAAAGAAATTCAAAGCGCCGTACATAGATCTTCCTCGCACTTGCCTCTCTTTCTCTCTCTCGCACATCATCATCGGTATAATAAAGCGCTCCCTCAACTCCAGCGATCATTGCAGCCAATAGATCACTTCACACATACACACATACACACACACACATGCACAAGCTCAGATCTAAAGACGAGAGGGAGAAAGAAGCACACAATACTTACCCAGTGCGCCAGATATCGCGTTAAAAGAAAACGCGCACACCTTACCTGAAAAGATATCGCCGCTGCAGGTCACGCCCGATCAATCAGCAACTCTTATACATACCTATATAGCAGATAAGAAAGCTTTCGGCGGCAAAATCATTCTCCTTTTTTTTTCTTTCTTACCTTTACACTGCAGGGAAGCGCGTAGGCGCGTAAAGAAAGAGAGCGAGAGAGATAGTAGAACCCCCTGCTATAGCGATAAATCAGCGCTTAATTAAGGATTAACGGCTTCGCGAAGAGCAAATGAGCATTCGCGAAAAGCCGAGCGATCGAGAGAGAGAACGGCAGGTTGGTGAATAGAGTATGTGTATATGTATATGTACGAGAGAAAGAGAGAGTGAATAAAAGAGGTAGGAGAGAAGGTGATTTTTCGCGGTGTGCGAAGTTGATGTATGAATGATTTCATCAAAGGCTATCCATCATCGTTTCGCCTAGCGCTGAGAGATGTTTGATGCTGCCGCCCTTCTCTCTCTCTCTTTCTCTTTCTTGCTTTGCGCGACCGTAAGAATCTCTGTCTCCTTCTGTCTCTTTCTCTGTCGTCGCTCACTCGCTCGCACCTTTTCTCCTGCCTTAACGAATATGCGCGTTTTCTACCTCGTACATACATACATACATATACTTATGCGTATGGCTGTTTTATGTATGCTTCTTTCTTTCTCTTCTTTGCGTCATGTCGTGCGCTTTTAAACCCCTACTGCCTTCTGCTTAATTAATCGTCATCAGTTTAATGGGATTTTAGGTTATTTTACTCTACTGGTGGTGGTATATGTATGCATGATGATTAAGATATTTGCAATTAAAAGTATGAGTGAGAGAAAAAAAAGCATCTGTGGTTGACGACTCATTAAAATAAAAATGTTATTCTTGTGGTTATCATCAGTAATAAGTAAATCTATGATTTTAACGATCGCAAAACGATTTTGAAATCAACAAACATCATAATATTATACATTTCTCAGATCTCTCAGCAATCATCATTATCATCATCAACCCCTGTAAAAAAAAAAAACAAATAAATATATTTCTTCAACACGATCTTCCTCACTATCTAAATATTTTTCTTTTCACCCCAAAAACCGCAATAATAATCTTCCTTTAAAATTTACCCACCGCAATAGCTGCAGTCTCAGAACTGTACAATAAAACATCAAGTTTCGCACTATACAGTAAATGTACATGCAGACCCTATCTCGCGTATTAACGCGCAGCATACAGGCTAGAGAAGACCCGTCAATATACCTACCGACTTGGCCACAGAGAGATAGATATAAAGAGAAGAACCAACGGTTTGCGTTTGCACCAAGTCCAATTACCCGCTACGTTTCTCGAGGTCGAGTGTTATAACTTCGCGCCCATGATGTTTGGACGGTGAGTAGTAGTAATAGTAACAGACACTAGCCGTCACGTGCTTGTACATACCCTTCTGTATATATGAGGAGGCGTACGTGTTATACAGGATGTACGTATGATCTTGTATTATAGCATGTGTGTGTGTGTGTATTTATGCGTAATCAGAAGTAACAACTTGGTTGATATAGATTTGCGCGAACCTTTGGCTACTTTTATGATTAGAAGGTAATATCGGGGTGAGAATTGCACACGTTTCGGTAGGGTTACGTAGTTTTTAGAAGAAATAAAGCCGTTATGATGTTTGATGATGTTGAACAATTATAACGGCAGATATGAGCTAAAAGCTGTGATTTTGACTTTTGTATTTGGTACTGTTTCTTTGTTTGAACCTGATGTATACAGGTTTCTCTAATATGTGGGTGTAAAGAGAGATGATATGGTATGGTTAGTTCAAGACTAGAATTTTTTTTTTCTATTTTACATGCCAATTTTAGAAACGTTCGGTAAAAGTTTTGTATTCGAGTCTTAAGAAGATCCAGTATACAAAAGATTGGTTCGCGCAATAGGCGATATATGATGACGTTTAGCTTCAGCGGAAATATAGCTTGAAGCTATGATTACGTATGAATAAGAGATAGGTATCATTTGTGTTGTAGTTGTTATTGTGAATTTTCAATACTGGTGTATCGCGTTGTGCTGTCAAAACAAACGTCGTATTAGATTATAAATAAGGATGGAGAAAAATAACTGTTGATATTACAACATTGTAATAAAATATTACACGATATGCGATATTGATAATTCAATTAGCATTGAGTCTTTCTGTATATATAATGTTTCTATTAAGTCTCATTCACTTTTGATGATATATAATTTTAATAAGTTTTTTTTTACATAAACTGTTATTTTCATAAATCATGTGACAGCACCTTTATGTTTTATCTATAAACACTTATCACTGCAAATGTTAGTCCATCTCAATCTTTTTTTTTCTCTCCAAAATTCTGCAAATTCAGCAAACGCCAAAAAATGACCTTATAAAATTCCCTTAAGTTACTTATCACGAATAAATCTCATGGCACTCACTTTTATTCTTAACTATAGCCAAAAAGCTTAAGAGCCTTATACGTACCAGCATCATCAAAACGTGTCAAGTGTGTCCAGTCTATACGTTTGATCTAAACCCTTAAAATCTTGGCTTTCCTGTACAAAATAAAACTCTATCTTTTTCGTACATACAAGTAGCAAACCCCCCATGAACGTACATAAAGGCACTTGATGTGAATGAGGCGCGGAAAAACAAGCGGTTCATAGTGTATCTTACCTTAAGATCGCCAACATAGAAGAAGAAGAAGAGTCAAGTAGTCGTAGTGATGGTAAAAGGATAGCTATAGTCAAGGAGATATACGTAAGCAAGGTTCTGGAGAAAGCCCATCGATTATCGTAGTGGTCTGTCTATGTTTGAGAGAGAGAAAGAGAGAGAGAGAGATATGGCTTTTGTACTGCACAGAGGGTATAGGTGAAGGTCTACAGCAGTATGAGCGAGGCCAGGATTGTCCAGCGCGATGAGAGACGAAATATAAAAAAACAAGGCCCGGCCTTTCAAGCACGTATAGAGAGATATGTAGTAGTGTGTGTATGTCTTATGCTTGAGAGAGTATATAAGTCGAAGGACGATGATGAGGAAGAGAAAGAGGGGGAAAGGATAAAGGCTCTTGCTGTGTGTACACGCGGAGAGAGACTTTCATGTATAAGGATGAAATTACTGTCAATCGAGTTCCGCGTTCCAGGTGTATATATACCATGGAAGACCTTGTGGACATGAACCTTCTATATATAGGCAACAGGAGGAGGACATGTCACTGTGTATGTATGTACGTGGCTGAGAAGCACAGTACCAAACTCTCTTGTCGCGTAAAGTCTCTCTCCTCTTGCGCGATCATTTATATAATAGGGAAAGGGACAAGAGCTATGGGAAAAGAACAGCTCTCGCGAGGTATAATCTGCTATGGGTATGTGTATGTGTGCATGTGTTTGGACAACACGTTGTCGTATATATGGTGCCATTGTGCCGAAATCATAAGCATATAAAATTTCGTGTCTTCTTTTGGTCTCGTTTGGACATAACAAATATTGCGACATTGATTGATTTGTCCTTGAGACATGTGTATTTATACGTAAGACTAACAATTTTTATATGTATATCTGTGTGTTTGTATGTGATGATGCGGAGTTAAGGGAAAATAATAGAAATGACAGTACAGTTACAACTGTAAACTCTCTTTCTTTTTTTCTCTCTCTCCCTGTGTTTGATTGAGAAAAATTTCATCGATTATACTTTTATTACTTTCACGATGATACAGCTTGTAATTGTGCGAGCGTGTTATTATCGCTGACGCATTATTTAAATTGTTTATTGGTTATGATGATTAAACTGAATTATTATTCTTTTTATTTTAAAATTATATAAATTTTTTATGAAAAATTACAAATTTAGATCTAAAAAAAGATAAATTAAAAAATTGAAAATCAAATACGCTATATACTTCCGGTCAAACTTTAATTTCGGTATGTATACATTTTAAAAGTACCGTAATTTTGCCAATGATCGAAAGCACAAAGAAAGAAGAAAAAAAACCGGACAATGAGCAAATAGACATAGACGTGTGTGTGTGTGTGTGTATATGTGTGTAAAATCATCCGTTCGAGCGAACTTAACGGCTGTTTTATGATCAGCACATAGAAGACGTAAAGATCGGAAGAGAGAGAGAAGATTCACGATTACCTCGACCAAGATCTGTACCTGATTTCAAAGTATGATAATGTCCGTACGTCCGTCAAGCTGTAGTTTAATTCGATTCTCAATATTACACTGCGAGGCTTACTCGTTTTTTTTTTTACGTTTTACGCAGCTATCGGTGCGAAATGACTCCTTGCTGTCATTACTGATTAAATTTATTTCATCACTCTTTCGGTTGTAAAGCTGTCGAGCGTTTTTATGAGGTCAAAGTTTGCGTGCGAAATTGGTGATGAGGTGTCTTAAAAAATTTTTATTAAGTAGCGATGAGCTTTTTTTTTGGTGAATGTTATGAATGATATGAGTATTATTAGTTTTATAACAGTCAATTATTCAATTTTAACTGCAAAAAAATTACAGATTATTTTTCATTTTGTATTCTTTACAGCTGATGATATAGTATTTAATTTTTTGAGTTTTCAATTGAACAGTTGTTTTTGTTCGATTTTAATATTTTAAAGAAAAAAATATGATCAATTAAATAAATGTAGTATTTTATTGTTGTTATTATCATTATTAAATTTATATTAATCTATCTTTTTTTCTCTTTACAGGTGAGTACCTTGCACCATTTATCAAATAACGGATAAACAATTTCAATATATACGTAAGTTATTTATATTTAAATTAAATTAAACTCCTCTTACACTATCAATTTATTTATTATCTTCAAAACCCATGAGAATATTCAATTACTTCAATGAATACTCTATCAAGAAACACAAGCAACAATTTCATCCGTACCAAAACACGCACATTGCAGTAGTGCGCAACAAGTGGGATCCAAGTCTAGTTGCATTTCCGTACACTCATACATTCATAGTAGTATACCATCATAGTCACAAGTCGACTATACTGCACTTCCGAAAGCATCCGAAATGCATACAGTAGGCAAATTACACACATACTACAACTACAAGTAACGACTAGCTTATACTGACCAAGGGGGATCGATTAAACGGTTAAAGGGCTAATGTTATCCCTCTATACGCCCCCTCAGCCTTATGTATGTATAGCACATCGTGAACACCTTCTCTCTTTAACCATGGCCCTTTTACATGCATTTAAACGCATACACTTGCGCACATCTCCACTTGCATTATGTAGAATATAGTCCGGTCAGCCGCTAATGAATAAAAGGAATGACTGCAGCGAGAAAGAGAGAGAGAGAAGCGCGCAGCTATATACTCTTTCTCTCTTGGGGCCCCGAATACCGCGAAGGGGACTGGCGATCGTTCAGGGAATCCTGGTGCACCGTCCAGTGGGGTCGAGAGGATAGAGTTAAAGAGAGAGAAGAGAGGGAGAGAGGGGACCCTTGAAGCAGCTAATTAAGACACGATTAGTCCGCGAAGGCCCCCGCAGAATTTCATGATCGATTAGAATGGCCGATAAACGATCGCAAGAGTAAAAGAGAGAGAGAGAGAGACTGTGTATGTGTACGAGAGGGTCCGCTTGCGCGCGAGCACGACCTTAATTAGCGTACACGATCCGATTTTCTTTTTGTCCGTAAGCGAGCCGCCTTTACTATAGGTAAGTATGATGGTGAAGGGGGGGGGGGGTCTCGAAGGGCCTGCCGTTAACGAAACTCAGTTAGCGAATGCGGAGCTTGAGGGCTTGAACTATGTGTGCATGCGCGCAAGAGAGCAGCAACAGCTCGTTTTATGCATAAAACATTGCGTGGGACACATCCGCGTTTGGACTTAAGGGTAGCGGCTTTATTTTTTAAATGTTAAGAATTGACTTCTTGAAAAGCTTGTGGTACAACGATATTCGATGCTTTTTTTTTTAACGTAGAAGACTTGGGAGATAACACATTTTGGATAATTTAATTATTCGTTTTAGAGGCTTCGAATGGCTAGTCTGCAGAGTTTTTAGGCTTTGTAATCCACAGGTTGTGGGTTCGATTCCTCGGCATCTGTTGATTGTGCCATTTCGCATGCTCACATATGCCAATATACGCTTAACAAAATGTGAAAAGGCTTCAAATAACATTCCGTTTGTTGGATTTCTGTAGACATAATACTCTATGTTTTTATTTTTTTTAAATCGCGTTGTTTCAATTTTAATCGACTTTGAAAAAAATTAATTTCACAATAATTCATGATTTACTAAACTACAGACTATCACCTATAGTATAATTTAAATAAAATTTTTTTTCTTACATGTCTTTTATTTTTTTTTCTCCATATAACAGATATTCAAAATCAATTACAATCTCAATATCTCCCCTAGAATTTTCTTTTTCATCGTATTTCGCATCTAAAAGATTCTTTCGCGTGATCGGTAATAGCTCGATCAGCAAATTTTCGCTTGAAGCTATAGACTGTCAGTGAGTAAAATCGTTAAACGTCGATTAGCCAAAAGAAAATAAAAATCTCGTCGATATTCGTCTATACATTTTACATCATGCTCAATCGATATCAAGAATATTTTTAAATTTACAGATATAATAACAGTGGCGTTGTTGCTGCCACTTCAACTTTGCGCTTGCACACGTAGCAAACTTAAGTTTGCTCCTTTCGTTCCTCTCTTCGCGTAATTTCTGGTAAATAATGGATAATAACGGTATGGATTTCTTTAAAGCTCACTCGGAGGATGATCGTCGATCGTGACTATATGTTAAAAAACCTGTTTCTTCTTCGCTAACTTGTATACGCTTTCTCTCTCACTCTCTTGTCTTGTACTTGTTTAGTTGGAATTTAAAAAAAATTTTTTTCAAAAGACAGATAAAAGCACATACATCGGATTAACATTTGTTCAATTTTAAATAGATAATATTCGCGAATGCGGATTTTCTCAAATATCCACCTTCTCGACCTCCCTGAATATAGTATAGGTATTAACAATATTTTAATCTTCAAAACACACTTGTAATAGACGTTGTTATTCCACCAGTTCTTGATTAAATTTTGCATTTTAATCGGATTAACTATTTTTATTAAAACATTTTCATATATAATGCTAATACTAGTATTAACCTTTTTTTTATTTATTTTAATTTTATATGCTCGTCGATTATAATCATATAATGCAGGTTCTTTGCAACTTAAGCTAAATTTATAGTATTGCGGTTTTAATTTAATCTTTGTTTGTCACTATTAAAAACATACTTTATTCGTTAAATTACAACGCTTTCAACTTTTATCTTATTCTTTTTTATTATTTTTCATTTGTAAATAATAATTGCATTCGAATCGGACTCTCTGTCTTGAATTTTCAGGTGAACGAACGCATAAATAAACTAACAAGCAATAAAAACGCCACGCCTCATAACATATACATATTCTAAGGATTAAGTTATCAAAAGCTTATAATCCATGAAAATATTGTAGCAAAAACGACTAAACATTATTAATTACCAATTTATCGATATCTACCCGTGTCTCTATCAGTCACTGACACTTAAAGTCAAAATTCACGTATGTTTGTCACGTCACAATGTAACCAGAGCTTTGTTAAACACTCAGAAAATGATTGGCACGCGTAAGAGTCTATCTTTTTCTCTCTTTTTGTATAATTACATGTCATAATAAATTTTAACCTCGACCATTTACTCTCTCATCAAAAATCATCCATACACACACACTTGCAACGATAAATATTTAAATTACAGTCACTAACACATCACCTACATACATATACGTAGATGGTACCAAGTGTAAACTATAGAATATGAAAATTCAAGAGCATATAGATATGCTCGCATAAATAACTCAGCACTCATCGCGAACCAGTGCGTGTTTATATATAAGAAAGACGTAAGGGTAGATATATATTCGCGCGTGATCAGTGTCTCGTAACTCATCGGAGTCAAAGACCTTCTTCTCTTCATCCTCTTCCTCCTTGGGGAGCTCGTCAGCAGCAGCAGCAGCGTATAACGTGTAATGTAAAGAGAGAGAGAGAGTGAATGAGGGATGGAGAAAATTTCTCTCGGAAAGGACGTACATACATATATATGTGTTAGACGTCGACACCTTTCTACGACGCGTTTTTCTTTTTCCTTGATGGTTGATGGGAGGAAAAGGATGCTGAAGAGAGAATTATATGAGGGAAGAAGGTATGCATGCACACAGTAGCAGCGCCCACATACGTCGTTTCTGTTATAATGTGTGTACATGCTGGCATATCCGGGTGTAGTGTATAAATGCGATGCAAAAGGTTGAGAATATACATGGAGTATAATAGATAAGGCTGATGCTTAATTTGATCCTATACGACATAACAGAGACCCGTATAGTATATGTGTATAGGCGTTGACGTACTTGAGAATGAAAAAGAGGGGCTGCTCCTCTCGTGGGTGTGGAAAAGAAATGAAATGAAATTAAAAGTGTGAAGGAGAAAGAGATTGGAAGAGGGCAAGACATGTTGTATGTGCGAAGTTGTATGGTGAGAGGAAAGAATAAGGATGTATGGTTGAATGGATATGGATATAGAAAATCAGGGGTATATGTGAGAATTAAAATTAAAAAAAAAAGTAAGAGAAATGAGGAATTCTTCTTATGGTTGATAGGGATTGAAATATTACGTTATGGAAATTATTGTATGGTAAACAAAAGTTTGAGTTTTAATTGAAAATGTTCTTGAATTTTTTTTTTTTTTTTTGAATGCGTATTACTAGTAATGAATTATTTTTTATTGAATTATTTTTTAAGAAATTAGAAAAATTTGTTTTAAATTATAAAAAATTTAATAAAATGATGCTGTAAATAATTGTATTATGACTTAAGTGTGGAAGAAGAAGAAAAAAAAAATGATATTAAAACAATTTAACAAGGCTTTATTAAGTTCCTCCCTAAGTTATATGCCATTGCACTCAGCATATAGCGCAATCGAAGTGACCTTGATTCTATCTCGAGTTAAGCCAAAGCTAAAGGAGAGTCAGTAGCTTAACAATTTAATAACCAGCGCATTCTCTTCAATGGACTCTCGAGTGGTATCTACATATATAAATATATATATATATATATATGTATACAAGTAGACATCTCTTTTTGTGTACAGCCAATGTTATCGCAGTTTGAAGATTGAATGGAATATATATTTGATATAAGTACAAGAGCCAAATTACGATTTGCCAAAGCATAGCAAATTATTGCGACAAATTGAATGATTAGGAAAATAAAAAAAATATCTTTTTTTAACAAGTGAGATGTACTTGTTATTTATTGAGGCTTATGAAACTTGTTAACTCGTAAATATCAATCTTTTTATTATGCGTTTATTATGAGCTGAAATTATTGAAGTTTTTTATGATTTGGCTTTTAACTTTTTTTTTTATGTGTGCGAATGTCGATATTATAAATAATTTTTTTTCGTTCAAAATTATTGATATGAATATTTAATAAATTTATTTTCTTTTAATCATTTATCGCGTCATACTTTATTCAAATAAATTCAATCAGAAATTTATTCGATGACAGAAATAGCTACAAAATTAAATATCAATAATTTATCTGAACGAATTTAAAGATTTTGTTTTTATATATTTAATATTATTTTTAATATTTCATTATCCTCATTTATAGTTTTATTTAAATCAACAGATAAATAATTGTTACAGAAAAAAATTAGCTATACCTGATATTCGCGGGTTGTGCTTAAAACAAATAATTTGGAATATTTTATTAAACTATTCATGAAACACCTGAATTTTTTTTATCATACAAAGCCTAATTTAGATGAATTTGGTTTTCTTTTTTTCTAAGATAATGTTCAATTTATAAAGTTAAGACTATACTGTTTTAACACTTGTATTGAAACACTTTCACATTAGAAAATTTTCAAATTCATCATCTCAAAATATATATAATTTTCAATCTATCACTGCCAAGAATCAAGGAAATAATTGAAGCTTTTTCCTCATGTTTAATTACCGATGACAACCATATTAGACGTTAGAAAATGGGCAGGTGAGAATAATTAGCACACTGCATAAGACGCGAATACATTCATAATAGTTAAAGTGCTGAAATCTCAAGAAATTCATTTTAATGGTCGTCGTTCTCCATCCTCGTCTGTCTATCTTTTCTTCTCTCTTCATTCAAACCCTTTAACTTCTTCAAAGGTGAAACGTCTATCTAAAACGAGGTCAATCGATATACACTAATTTCGAGTAAGCGCAAAATAATTACGAAAGCGAATATTTTGTGAGCTTGCGCGCGTACACGCAGAGAGTATGTGTGTATACCGCTAAAAACGTAATTAATGAGCCTCGAAGGAAGAAAGTGATTATACTTCAAATGAGATTTTCACTTTGCACACCGAAAAGAAGTTTAAAATTTTTTTTTTATTTTTACTTTTTTAACCTTTACTTTTTTGCTTCAGGTTAATCGAGTGCACATTTTTTTTTTTTTTTTTTGAAGTTGTGCTTAATGAGCAAAGCGTGAAGCTTAATGATTAGGTTGTTGAAGTTGATTGTAAATGATTGAAAGAAGAAGAATTTTTAAAAGTAAATTTTCAAAATGACATAACGGTATTATTTTTTTTTTTTATAAATTACTTTAAATAAAAAATGATAGTTAAACAATCCGTGAAATTTGTTCGTTCACAAAGAAAATATTTGTTGTAAATAACAGCTTTCATTTAAAATCCACCTGGCACTCCCAAATACTTTGCATTCTTCTTCTTCTTTTTCTTCTTCTCTTACATGTACAAATACATATATACAACGCAGGCATTTGCAAAATAAAAAAAAAAGGAACATATCCAGGAAGACGCAGAAAGCGGGCCGTCCATTTCTCGTCAAACAGATGGCACGAGACTTTCTCTCTGCAGCAAACGTATCCACTGCTCTACACGCACATGACACGATAATTATTTGAGATGCTCAAGCGTCACAATATGGTAATCAGTAAGAGCTAATTGTTGCACGACGTCCAAGCGGCGCCGAGCCGAATTATCAAAAAAAAAAAAAAAAAACAAATGGGAATGGAGTATATATAGCAAAGGAAAGGGCCTTTCCTCCGGCCCTTCGCGCTTTGGATCTCTTTCTCTCTCTCTTTTTCTCTCATCGTCGTCGTCCATCATCTTCGCTCCTCTCTCTCACCTCTTACAACCATTCAAAATTGAAGAACGGCCACGTGTGCGTGTGTAAAGTCCAGCTTTCTCTCCTCATACCCTTACCCCATCTCCAAGCTGAGATTGCCTTCTCGAATTTGCATATTATGACGGTAAAGGTACATAATACGCTGACGTAAAAATTATCCTCGAAGGGCCTTTAAAGTTTTGGCTAAAGCCACGTTTTGTTTCATTTCTCTCTCTCTCTTTTTTTCCTTATTCTTAATCTGTTAAAATGCATATTCCCTTTTAATTAATTTAATTTTGATCCAGAATAATTAGTGCCTCGATGAATTTTTAAAACGAGCTTTTACAATAGCGATATCTACCTGTACCTGCTCTGTCTAAAATGCATTAATTAATAGATAGGTAAAAATTCACTTGTTTCAAAAAAGAAATAGGTTTGATTAGAGAGCAAACAAAGAGAAATAATTTTGACTGTTGAAATGTAGGAACAAAGCGGAATACGAAATAAACAATTCACTGTTTCTTTTTTTTTTTTATTCTAGAAGAGCTAATGTTAGATTACGTGCTTCGTGTCTTATGGAACACATTGAGGAATGGTATAGCTGCAGAGTTGGTATGAATGATCGTTTGTTCTTTGTCTCGTACTGGCTGGCCTAATTAACGAGCTTGAACGGATTATACTGCTTTCTTTTTCTTTCTCTCTCTCTCTCTCTCTCTCTCTCTCTCTATCTCTTTCACTGTCTTGAACTTCTTCATTGCTGCCTTGTCATGCTATCGATTAAGTGACAAAAAAATTTCTCATAGCTACCAAAGCTTATTCTATACATATATATTCCTCGGTATGCTGCAGTGAAACAGCATTTCCATTCAGTGCGGGAATTATAATTTCATGGACTATTCACAAGAGATACGATAAAAATTAGAAGATATCGTCTTGGGATAGTATATGTGTATAGTCAAGGAAATTTAACGAAGGACAACGATGATTCGGTAAACTTGTCTTACAATTTATATTTAATATCGTTTTATTAACGATGATCTGCTCATAATGAGCATGAAATATTTTTTTGATTAATTGGAAGTGATCGTAATATATTAAAATTAGATGTAAAACAAATCGAGTGTCATTGTAATATGGAAAAATTATTTTCTTGCAACTATTATACAAAATATGTTAAAAATTAATTATACCTATAATAAAAACTGATAAAATGATTTGAGACATTTAAACGAATTCAAAGAAATAGAAAACAAACTGTGAACAATAATTCATACTAGATATGGAAGTTTTACGCTTGATAAAATGACTAATTTAAACTGACAAAATATCTTACCAGAAATCTTTATTTCACATGGGTCATCCAGACTGAGCTCGATTTAACTTACCTGAAAAATTCAAGAAATAATTGAATCTATCAAGATCAGACGTAAGAAAGTCAAAAGTAGGTTCTTTTAAAATAGAATACATAAAAAAAAGAAAGTTAAGGGACTTATATACTAGAAAGATGAACTCGTGAATAAATATACTTACCTCATGCGGGCCTTTTTTTTCATGCCATCTCAGCATAAGGCCCAACATATAGAAAAGAAGAAGGAACGAATATAAGATCCGGCCAAAAGTACTCACATACACTACTACACACATATATAGCACAGCATCCCAAAAGAAAAAGAAGGAACCTCCGATATATATTCCCAACAGCCCATAAGCTAAAACCTGCCTCCTCCTGCTTTTCACCCTGGAGAATCGTCCCGGTAATTAATTGATCGGCTCCTACAGATATCGAGCGGCGGAGGGAGCGAATGGCTAGTTTCGACTTCTTCGAAATAATCTCCCCTGCACTACCACCACCACCACCAGTACTATCCTTGCCGAAGCTACCTTGACTATATGTTCATTGTGATTTTCATTCTCTCGTTCTTCTTCTTCTGTTACTTGAGGATATTTTACCTGCGGGTATAAGGGGCAGTAATTTTATTTTTGGATATATATGTGTGAGCAGTGAGAGTTGAAGAAAGGTAAAGATGAGTTGTGAGGGGTTTTTGGGACGTGTGGAATTAGCTTTGGGAGTTGATGTAGCTGTATTGATAGAGTAGGTATTTTATGAGAAATACCAGCCAGGTTCGATGGTAATGTAATTAATGCGATTGAATAATTTACTGTCCATTTATATATTGTAGAAAAAAATGTTTTCATTTTAAACAAATTTGATAATGATATTAAAAATATCGATCTAATATTTTTTTAATTTTTAAATTCACTTACACGTACTTGTCAACTTGCAATTAATTCTACACGTCAAAGAACATTTTCATCCGCATCAAAAATATCGATATGCCCGTTCACACGCATGTAAGGTCCTCAAGACGCCCGCATATTTTTCCTCTCATGGAATTTAACGACGACTATACATGTCCAGCTCTTACATACCTATACATCGATTCTTTGTTATACATCCTATAAGCTGAAAAAGATTGATAGTTACAGGCGTTGTATTCTTGTGATTCTCGCGTATCGATCAATCTCGCGATCGATCGATTGGTCATGTCACAATAGCGTTGAATAGTATAGGTGTGCGGGAAAAACGAGAGACGTGTATGTTTGATTGTCTATTTTGTGTAGCTTGTTTGGATTCAATGTTATAGACAAGTGTCTAATATACACTTGCGAGTAAAGTTTTTGAAAATTAGATTTTGAGAAGTTAAAAGTAAAAGTGACGTATTGTTTTTGATAAACATTACTGTATCGAAAACTGTTAATAATTTTTTAGTGTGAGCTAATTTAATGCATTTTTATTTTTTTGTTTAAAATCAAAAGCACAAGAGTAATGTAATTGAATACATTAAAATAGTAATTACAAGCAATTTTTCTTTGTAAAACATAAAATTAAATATTTATCAATATTTAAAAAAAAAATAATAATAAAATAAAATCAACAAAACAAATTAAACTCCAGAACTCCATCGTTCACATAAAAACACAAACTCAAGATATCTTAAGAAAAATAAACTCAACTCCCACTTTTTTCTTATACCTCTAATACTAGTAGTAACTTCTACCAAGTGAGAGTATCAACAAAAAAACCCATACCGCAAAGAAGTTCAATATTCCTCCAGACCTCATTCCATCATTCACTATCGTTAAATCGAATTCATTGACTCAATTTCATCGAACTTTTCCAGCTGAAATGCACGCCTTCAAGGAAGGTCGTCTCCAAGGTCTTAAGCACGCGTCTCTTCTTTATAAAAAAAATTTTTTGTAAAAAGAAAGATAAAAATAAAAATCAAACGTTTCACGTACTCCAAGCGTACGCCTTTACTTTATATCCTCTTTTCTGTAAATGGTAAAAGACGTGAGCACTACTGATGCAGCCGCGCATCGACAAATGAATTCCACTGAGGAATGACGTTTTCTGTCGGATCTCTTTGCTCTCTGCTCTCGCTGCATTAATTAGGATGTACTTTCTGCACTTCAGATTCTATATTTATACTCGTTTATCGATATACTATACACACACAAACACACCCCATAGCTGCATGTGTTTAGCTTTTTGTCACGATACTCGACCCGATAATGCCCCGTAAAACGGCAGCGTTAACGTCACCTTGCGACGATAGCTCCGTCGCGTGCTATCCATAAAAATTTTCTTCTCATCACTCCCTCTCTGTGTAATGCAGTTTCTCAAGGATATTTTCTCTCTCTCTTTCTCGCGGTATTTCCTCGAACGAGATCGAGAGCGCGAAAGATTGAGCTCAACCCGTCATCGTTTCACCTTTTATGGCATTTATCGTTTAAATGTATTGCCAACAAGTCTTTTTTTTTAATTTTTAATTAAAAATTAGTGTATAGTTTTATTTATTAAGTATCTGTATGCTAGCTTATTAATACCATTCGTTAAAAAAAAACTATTTTTATATTTACTTTTTGAAGTATCACTTTGCATTAATTTCTATCAAGGTTGAAACAATTTTTTAAAAAATTGAAAATTTGATTTTCTCAAGAGCAAGCCAACGATGGATCATCGATCGTAATTACTATCAATAAACATCTCCACTCTAATACATCCAATATTTCTCAACCTTTTTTTTTAAATTTATTTTCTATACACCACACACAATATCTCCATTCCAAACGATAAATGTACTCCTAGTCAAAAAAGAATAAAAAAAAAAAAAGAAATCTCAAGGATGACTAGTAGCATCAGTGAAGCACCTTAATCGGCTATTTCATCTCACTGCGGGTGGTTTTTCCGTGATCTTTTTCTTCAACCCTCCTTTTCTCCCCTTAGCTTCAACTTTTATTTTTTCATTTTTTTTTCACTCTAGCATAATCGAAAGATCCATACGAAGAAGAGAATTACTATAACGTAGTAGATCGATCGATGATGATGATGATGATGATCGGCACGTTATATGCGCTTATAGAAATACACCACTAAGGTAGTAGTAGTAGACGCATATGTACGAATAAGAATAGGTATATAGCCCAGTAACATACTCTGTAGGTATATATAAAGCCGCATTACTTTCTTGAAAGATCCGCCACGATTGTTACTGCTACTATACACCATCCCACAAACGTTCAATCAGGGATTTCGTACTATATAAGCCATGGTAGAGCCAACAGGTACATATATACATGTATGTGTGTGTGTGTGTGCGCATTAAAATCCTCGCGTGGTCCTTTCCCTCTTTTCTCCCTTTGGCTCTCCTCAGCCAAGATCGGGACCAATGAATTATTCATACCCTCAACTCGATTCGCGCGCGCGCGGGGTAGGAAGAGGGGAATCTCCCGTAGCCTCCTTCAACCTACTCTCTCTTTCTCTCTTTCCGATGGCCCCTCGCTCTCCCTTTCATTGTTATGCCCGGTATCAGTTTCTCGCGGTCATTTCGCTTGAAAGTCAGTCAGTCAGACTGGGGCTAGGCCAGTGAGAAGATGCACATATACTCTCTCTCTCTCTCTTTCTCTCTTGCTTGGGATTATAATAACGGCCAGGTCTCTCTCTCAGTACGACGCATCGAATCGAAAACCTGCCGCGTGTGTATACGTCTCGGTGTTGTATAAGGGGAATGAGAGAAAGATGCGGGTCCCGCGCGCGTACATGCGTTGCAAGGTGCACTCATTACCATAGTCATAATGGGGTCTTTCAACTTGCTTCTCTTGGGGATCCTCTTCGGTCATTTTCTTTTTTTCACATCTTCAACGTACACGATGGAATATATATTTTTTTATTTTTATATTTTTCATTTATGAACGGGTGTGAATGATGAGAGACGATGTGTGATTTTGGATGTGGAAACGTGCGTAGATTTTACAAATGAATATTACTTTCGATTTCTATATTTTCAGTCGGTTTGTATTATGGACTTTGTATCGGGAGAAACGAGCTTGAGGAGAAGAAGGATATAAGAAGAGAGTTAAGAGGGAAAGGAAGAAGAAAAAAGAAGGAAGACAGGTTCTTTATTAAAGACTTTTTTTTTGCGATGATGGGAGATCAAAGATCTGTTTCGCAATTTATCTTGGCTGGTTTTTTCTTTCTTTTTTTTCTTTTTCTCTGAGTGTACTATACGTTCTTTTTGTATTTTTAACGCCTGGACACAACAGTCGATTCTGACGTTCATCAATCATTTTACTGAACAGTTGATTGAATGCGTTATCTTAAATTAGATTATTGGTAGAATAGAGGGATTGACGATATTTCATATGTGCACTGAGGATAATACAGTCTTATAATACGCGAGTAAAAAGAAATAAAAAAAAAAATCATGAATGCATTGAAATTTTTTTTTTTACAATTTTTTAAGCCTTAATTGTACAATATTTTCAACAATGATCGTAAAAAAATATAATAAATTATCTTTTGAATTTCATAATTTTTTACATCATTTATTGAAATGAAAAAAAAATGTATAAGTATAATTGATAAGTATCATAACCACTATATACGATATAATATGCTAAACGTCTACAACAATAATCTAGCCTCCCTTTTTAGCATCTGATCTCCACGACACGGCACTCACGCTATTCCAGAAGGACCGCCCACGTACATCACCCATTCATCCGCAAAGTTTTCTCTAATATCATTACAACAGCACGAGCGACTAAAATCTACTACACCCACTGTAAAACTGCACCCACGAAAAATGACAAATGCAATTTTCAACTAACATTAATATGCATCAGGAGCAAAATCTCAAAACTGATGAATCTAACGATAATATCAATGGAGAATTAGAAGAGCTTATATATACAGACTTCGTGCACTTACTGAACTGAATGCGACTATTTACATATCGAGTTACAAGGAAAGAGGTACCCACGAGAGACCAGAAGCACCTAGAACCTTTTAATTTACGAGACACATAGATCTTAAGAGAAGAAGAAAGAATAAGGTGCGTCTCATCTTTCACTTTGTGGATGTATATATGCATCGATTGTGACGTAAACGAACGTGACAAAAATTATTCAGGAGACGATATTAATGGTAGGAGAGGGAAGAGTCAAATTCATTAAGCATAATAGCATTTATAATGTTATATTACTTACCATCTCTTTATTGTTTTAAAATCGGGCTGTAAGTATTTTAAGGCTCAACTTGGAAAATTTCAAAATTTTGAAAATTTTGATCGACCAGTATTACACAGGTTTAATAATTCTTACAATCTTTAACAAAATGCAAAAACAAGAATCACGAGAAAAAGATGCATTTTTTAAAGCTATGTAAAAGCAACAGATATAAATGCACTCTATATAGCAAACTTTGCTCTTCGAATTTCAAAGCACGTCTCGATTCTTCAAGGTATATACCTACACATACGTACATACGTATGCACACCACGACCCTAACATTACGAGGCGTTAAAGATTCCTCGTTCTTTACTCTCTTTCTGGGACTGAAAAGTCGAGGTAAAGTCGAACGCAGCTCTAGGCGTTCGTTAAATGAGACGCGTTTGGTATTTACTGCATGGCACGCTGTGCGAGAGACTATACGCTCTCTCTCTATGGTGGCTACTGAAATTCGTCGTAAAATTCGCGTTTAATTAACGCTCTCTTGCTGCACTATGTGGTGCTAGTGGTAATGTTGGTGCATAGCGGCGAGTTAAAAGGAAAAGCTTGGTTGAAGGGGGAGAGAGTCCAGGTGCAAGACGACGCACTATATGACGTTTGGACGTTGGTATAAGTAGTATAAATGGAGAATCAAACGATGTTTGTAGTACATTGGTGTTAAAGGATTTGATTTAGAAATTCTTTAGAGTCTCGTTCAAGTTGATGTGTTTCGTTTGAAATAGTTTGAATTCTATAGTCACCTCGTTTTCTAGCTTTTCTATTTTTTAATGAAGATATTTAAATTAAAGATTAGTTAAGTATTACACACAAATTAAAGGTGATTCGGAATCAAGTAATTTATAAATAAATAGAATTAAAAAATAAATGAATAACTTAATCGATTCTTTATAAGTCGATAAAAATTGAAAGATCTCGATTAAAGCTTAAGCATATAACAAAACAACTCTATTCGATCCCTTAACCACATTATATATCTATTTTCTGGATTACTACGATGTAATTAGGTGTCGAGAGCAGCCCAAGTCTAAAGGGTTGCTACATAATCGAGAAACCAGGATTCATGTGTATACCTGAATACGTTGTTGCATGTGCTCTCTTGCAGTGCGCGCCCCTCCGTTTGCTGTCGTCACGCGAACCTACGTGTACTTAAGACTCAACCCTATAACCATTTCGACTAATGTAAACAAGATGTTTACTAAAAGATAAAATAATTTAACCCCTTCTTCTTATAATCACTGAATTTACACTTTTTCAATAGTAAGTATCAAATTCTGAAATATATGAGTGTCGCAAATTGTAAAAGCTTAAGTTTGTTTTTTTTTTTTTTTTAACAATATATATGTGAATAGTAGTTACGAGATAAAAATTATATTTTTGACTGGTTTAAAAATATTTTCAATTGTTTATGAAATTGCTTACGGCATTTGTTACTTGATGTAAACGCCTGGCTGTCTATAATTATAGTAATAAAAAGCAAATCATATAATAAGATAAATAAATTGTTTCTACAAAAAAAAAAATTGAATTTTTATCAATTGTAAAAACCATATGCCATGTACGTTCAAGACTTTTCTTATTCTTTACTTTTCAGACCGGTATTCAAACGACCTTTCTAATAAACAAAAATCTTTTTTTTCCTTTTTTTCGTTTCTCTGCCAATGAAAAGTCACATCTGCGCATAAAGAGGAAGAGAAAGAAAGAGAGAGAAAGAACAGCAGCAGCAGCACCGGAGGCACAACTTGCAAGACTGAATTGATGTCTAGCTTCGATAGAACGTCCCTCTCGTGTTATATTCCTTGAGTTCCTTCTGTGGTAATCCAAAGAGAGGTAGAGAAACGCTTTTCTCCGCCTTCCTCTCTCTATCGTCGACACGCATTCATGGCTACGATCGACCTTGGAATATGTAATAATGCACCGATCGCGTTTGGTACTTCCAACTACGACAACGGCTAAATTTAGTCACATGTATAGGTATTTGCGCTTGCTCTTGCGTCTCCTTGGATCTTGCTGGAATCGTTAAACCAACGCTCTCACTCTCTCTCTTTTACTCATTGTCAATGGTCGTCTGTTCGTGGTTTTAATGGTTCAATTAAGCGAACGCGGGTGTGCAAAGCGTGTTCGATGTTAAAAGAGCTTCACCGCAGAATTTAAGTTTAAAGCTTTTGGTCTTTATTTTCAAGTTTTTAAAGTTAAAATTGTGAATATGAATTATTTATGGATCGTTCAATTACATAAATAGCGCGTTTCAAGAGTTTAAGTACTGTAATGCTTATTATTATTTTTTGTTTATTTTTTGGTTTGAGAGGTTTGAGAGGTATGTAAAACAGCTGGTAAGAAACTTTCAAAAATTCATAAAATGAAAATTATATCGCTGTAAGCTGTAACACACTTACATTATACATAAACCCCTGTTTAAACCATCTCTTTATACTTAAATAATTGTATATTGTAATTTTTGAATAAAACAAAAACACAAAAAGCTTGATTTACTAAAGACTAATTTTTGATAACAGACTGCCTCAAAAAATCCAAAAAAAATTAAATAAAAAGCAAAACCTTCTATTTTTCCCGACAAAGAATTTCGATCTGCCCCTTCCATCCTCACACCATAACAACAACTAACATCTAATCTGACCAACCTAGGCAGTTACAGACTCGCAAACATTATTCATCGATATATTAAACACGACCATATACCGATAAGCTGTGAACTATCGAAAGACATAAATAATCCCGAAGGAGTACAGCAGCACATACACAACAACAAAAAAAAAAGAAAAACCTATCCAACCAGCTGAGAGAAAGTCTGACTTCATACACATACACCAACAATTTAGTCCAAGCAATATACACAACACGTGGCTAGTTCATCCCCCCCTTCCTCCTCCCCTCATCGCACAAACACGTCTTACACACTACTTCACCCCGCCTTTTCGTTCACCGTCTGATTAATAGTCATTTGTTCATTGTGCATCTCATTGGCCTTACGGAAGACGAGCAGAGTGTGTATGTATATAAGCAGCCTATATTATAGTGGGAGTATATACAACTCGAACACATCGCGTGCCACTCTGTATTTATACATACATATATATATTCCATTTTCATTTCCCTTCCTGATAAAAAAAGAAAAAGATCTCATTTCCGGCAAAAAATAACCTCCAGCACAGTTGCAGCACGTGACACATGTACATACATATATACATACATACATACATATACAAGATTAGAGGGTCACGCCCTCGGAGAGCCACGCGTGCGCATGCAATTACCCCACGACTGCCTGTGTGATCCGCTCCTCCTATATTTTCGGCCAGATCATCTCTCAAACTCCTTATTTCTCGCGACCTAGCCTTTTTCTATATTCCTCTAGCTCGCTGCTGTGCCTGAAGCTTCTATTTCTTTTTTCTCAGATGTATATAAGCGTCGTACTGTCCTGATTAGCCGGATGACGACGCGTGTCTTAATAAAGACCAACCCGTCTTCATGTCGCTATATATAAAGGAAAGAGAAGTAAGCTGTGTGACGTCGTGGCTTGTTACGACTTTGCTGCTAGTAGGAAACTGCATATGTGTTGCAGTCACATATGGCTTTTATATAGCTGTAGGATGCAAGATGTCTTTAAATGCATTTGTTATCGACAGATGAGCTTTGGGAAACTTATGTAAATGGATCTTGGAGAATTGATGGGATATAGTTTTTTTTTTTTACGAAATGACAAGCTTGCAAGATTATAAGCTTGACTTATTTTCTTCTTATTTTTAATTTTAAAATATTATAAGAAAACGTATGCTTACACGTGAAGTATTTTTTTTTTATTATTATGCTATACGTAATCTCTAATATGATTTCGTTTTAATATCAAAAATCTTATTATCCATATTACGAAGTAAATTTATACATACACGCGTGTAAATTACACATTTACGTATATATAACTATACGCAAGAAAGAGATTTGCAATTTGTAAAATTTCTAGAATAAAAAATAAAAAGGAAATCAAGGGTTTTTTGCGATCCTATAATTCACTTCAAAATTGGAATCGCCAAGATACAATTTTATCTCGTACGTACCAAATATAAAAAGAGCATATAAAAGAGTAAGAGAGAGAGTATGTATATCTATAGGAAAAACAAAAAAGTTAAAGAAAAGAACCCAAACTTCGCGCTTACAAATTGCCCGTGTCCGCGGGCGAGCAAAGCCGAGTAATTCCAAGATGCACCGATAAAAATTCAGCGCTGCTGCCGCCACTACCACCACCACCATCGCTATTGCACACTCAAATACCTGCGTTGCTATACATACTCACACACATACACATGTAGTTGTCTCAGTCTTTCTTTCTCTCTCTCTCTCTTGCAGCCTGTATACGCGACACACACAGAAAAAAAGACAAAGTAGAAAAAGCCTGTCCCCAGGCTCATTATAAGACCGCACGACGCAAAGGAAGTCATCGTCTTCTTCTTCTTCGTCGTCGTCGTCGTTGTCGTCGTCGCTTGGTTGGAGTAATGTCCAAAAAAGCATATCACTCTCCGGCACGCCCGAGATATATACTCTCCCTCTTATATACACACACATGTATATATCGACGCCTCGTACGAAAACTATGATAAAGTAGGATTGTCTTACGAAGAATATACTCCGTAAAAAAGTCTTACGATAAATATGACAAATCTTTGCT